>APFE031402158.1:24483-87337 GCA_000404065.3 Pinus taeda | reverse complement strand
TTACCTCATACGTTTGTACCTCTTCAGATGAATTTTCAGGAATTTGCGATGCTCCAGCCAACATTTTGCAGAAGCCTTGACCTCTCACAATGCTTGCTGGTTCGATCTCAAGGTCATATTCTTGTAAAGTAGTGATCCAATTTGCTCTTTTTTCACCCACATCTTTCAGTATTAGAAGATTTCTTACCGCTGGAAACGGTACTATGACCTTGGTATGGGTTTTAAGTAAGAAAGGTCTGAAATATTTGACCGCTTTGAAAACAACGTATGCCTGTTTCTCCACGTCTGAATAGTTGAGTTCAGCACCTTGTAGATTCGAGCTAAAAAATGCGATTGGAGCTTTCGCTTTCTCTTGATTTGCTTGAGTTAGAATCGTGGCATATGATTTCTCTGAGGCGAATGTGTATAAGATAAAAGATTCTGAAAAATTCGGGGTCGCTAAAGATGGAGCATTAATGATAACTTGTTTGATCAGGTTGAATGCTTCATGCTCATCTTGACCCCATTTGAAATTTGAATTCTTTCTGATCATGGTTTGCAAAGGAGAAACAATTCGTGAAAAATCTGGGACAAATCTTTTCACAAAATTGATTTGACCAAGAAAAGATTGCATGGCCTTTTTATTGTGAGGTAGGGATATTTCAGAAATTTCTTTGATTCTATCAGGTTCAATGTAATACCAGATTTTGATACTATGAATCCTAGAAGTTTTCCTTCACTTAATGCGAAAAAAGATTTCTTTGGGTTAAGTGAAATCCCATACCTTAAACAACGTTGAAATATTTGTTTCAAGTCTCTGAGATGGTCGCTTCGCTTCTTGGAGTATACCATTATATCATCCAAATAAATCACTACGGCTTTATTGACTAAACCCTTGAATGCGATGTCCATAGCTCTTTGAAACATAGCGCCGACATTGATCAAACCAAATGGCATCTTCTGATATGCGTATGTGCCCCATTTGGTTCGGAACGTGGTTTTTAACTGATCATCGGGATGTACTAGCACTTGGTTGTATCTTGAAAATCCATCCAAAAAAGACATTAGTTCTGAGCCTTCTACTGCCTGTAATATTTGCTCCATCGGAGGGAGGGGAAAATTTTCTTTTTGACAGGCTTTGCTGAGATTTCGAAAATCGATGCAGATTCTAATATCTCCGCTTTTCTTTCTAACGGGTACCATATTGGAGACCCATTTGGAATGTCTGATGGGGAAAATTATTCTGGCCTTTAATAACTTATTCAGCTCAGTCTTTATTTGGTTTTCTAGATTGGGGTGGATTTTTTTGAGTTTCTGTTGGACAGGTTTTTCATTGTCAATCATAGGGATAGTATGTTGGATAATGGAAGTGTCGTATGTCTTCAGCTCATTGTAATTCCAGGCGAAAACATTTTTGTATTGTCTCAAAAGACGAATGTATGCTAGTTTTTCTTCAGGGGCTAGGCCGTGGCCTAGATTAACGTTTTGTGGTTTATCATCAGTTCCCAGGTTTACTGATTCGTAGTTTAGAGTTGAACTGTAGAGCTTAGAATTAGTAGAACTTTTAAACTGACTTTTCAAATCGTATAAGTCTTCCAACTTAACCACTAATTTAGGTATAGCATTATCAGTACTATTTTGTTGTATTTGTCGATCATGGTGGTCTTCGTCAATTATTTGATTGGAGTAGGATCCTTCAGAGGTGAGGAAATTTACAATATCAGGATCGTCATTGAATACTCTCCAGTTTGTAATGTTGTCAGGGATGGACGGTCTAAAGATTAATTCTATTGAGAATCTATCTGGACTAAAATCTTCGAAGGGAATGAGTCTAGAGGCTACGTTATCTAAAAGGTCTGCACTCGCATTTTGGAGTCTTGGGATTGACAAAATATTGAATGCTATGAAATGCTCAGTCAGATCTTGTACTAAAGATTGATAGTGTTTCAAATGACTTGATAGGAAATGTATGGTGTTACGTACCTGTTTGACGACAATCTCAGAGTCTCCGAAGACATGAAGATACTTGACGTTCAACCCGATTGATTTGTATAGGCCTTGCACCAAGGCCTCATATTCCGCTGTATTATTTGTGCAATCGAATTCAAGTCTGCACGTAAGCATGGTATTATTTCCTTCTGGACTAATCAGAACGCATCCTGCTCCTGCTCCTTCGTTAGATTTAGAGCCATCAAAATATAATTTCCAAAACAAAGATGTATTTATAGGTTCTTCTACAAAATTAACACACTTTGAATTATCAGTTTGGGAAAAAATTTCGACTTGGGACAAAACTGAATTTTCTAAGTAAGGTGATGTATGAGCATTGAAATTGCCGAGGAAAGAATCTACCGAGTAATTTCCTATGATGTTACTGTTGTATGCTATTGCTTCATTTTCTCCCTCCAATTCTGTTACTATGTACTTCTGGTGTAACTCTCGTTCAACCTTTATTTGATTTGGTCTACCATTGTATGGTAACCACATGTGCGACCAGTCGGTTGAAAAGTATCCACGGAGTTTTTCGGACCAATCCCTGCCAAGAATTAAGCCGTAGAATTGATGGATATCATCTACTAGAATGTCGATAACCTGACATACCTTGGGGTTAGACGAAAATATTATGGTGACTTGATTAAGTTCACCAATCACTTCGACTTGAGACCGATCAAGCTGAACTATGCGTACTGCGGATTTTTGTGGTTGAACGTTTAACTTGGCACATATGGATCTGGGTAAAATATTTGTTGAAGCTCCAGAATCTACCAAACAGTTGTGCACGTTTTTATTGAATATTTCATAAGTGAGCAGAAAAGGGGGAGTGTGAGATCTTGATCTTCCTCCAATCAAGGCAATGTCATTTGGATCGATCTTATTGGTCATGTTGATTGGGGGTCTTCCCATGTTGTGCGTAGCTACAGCTGTAGGCAAAGATGTAGTAGGTACGGCGTGTAATTCTTTCCTCATTATCTTCTGTTGATGTTTCAATTTGCTCAATTCATAAAGAGTGATATTAGCCCTAGTCTTTTTCATGTCATCGATAATATTGTAGTCCATTTCATCCGACACTATTAGTGTTCTTGATGGAGGTGTTTGATCTGGTTGGATTGGGCTAGATTGAGTCACCTTAGCGGTTGTTTTCTTTGTTGCGACTTTTTCTTTTACTGTAGGGCTCGTGCCCTTCTGCTTAGGTGTAGTTTGGGGAGGATCAAGTTGGTTTTTGCTTCGTGTGCTAATCGGAAATGCTTCTTGATCTTCTTCTTGTGGGAGGATGAAATCCCACGTTCCTTGTAGTTCCACAACTTCTTCATCATTGGTCTGCCTTTCAGTGGTTCTCTCTTCTTCTTCCTCTTCTTTGGATTCGACATTTGAGATAGCGTTGGGTGGTTTCGCATCCATTGAAGGGACTCTTTTAAAAGTTTTGTAGGGCTTTTTTGAAGAAGTTTCTGCCACTTGTTTTTTTATCTCAATCATCTCATTGGACATGATCTTTAATACCTTCTGCAACCCTTCTAAATTGAAAGGATTTTTCGACTGTTTCTTCTTGGGGTCTTCCTTGAAGGTGATCTTTTTAGATTTGCGTTCTTCGATCGCAGATCTTTTTTCCAAGGCTATAACGCGTTTCTCTACTGCTATTGCCTCTGTCAGGTTTTCAACTAAAGTTGTTTTATTCGCCCTATCTACGAATACTACTAAGTTTGGTGGTAAGGCTGTGATATACCATTCACATCGTACTTCTTCGCTAGGTTGGGAAGCAGTGGGGATTTTGTTGAGGATATTATTGAATCATAAATTGAAATCTTTGATGGGTTCTCTAGCTTCGGCTTTAAGATTGGATAAGTCACTGATTAACGTTGTCGTTAATCTGTCATCACCAAATTTGGCGAGAAATCAATTTTGAAAGATGTCCCAACTCGTTATAGACTCGGAAGGTAATGAAAAGTACCATGACCCGGCTGTTCCTTGCATTGTATAGGGAAAAAGCCGGACAACAGCATCTTCGTTGGTAACTCCCTTGAGATTGACAAAGAGCATGAAATTGTTAATGTGCTCTTCAGCTAGCATGCCTGCTTCTGGGTTGAACTTGGGTAGCCATTTCTTAGGATGGGCTGGTATTTGGCTTAGGGGTGGAGGCATTAGAACCGCTCCAGGGTTGTTCCATGGAGATTGGGCCATTTTTGAGCTGCTGGTAATTGCAAGTGTAGGGGATGATCCTTGAGGATGGGAAGATGAAGATATTATGATCTTGGATGATTGTGGAAGAGGGGTTGTGGAAGGTGGATGAGTGGTTTGGAATGAAGATGTGGGTAGTTGACTTCGCGGTGAGGGGGTTGAGATGGACGATGTAGATGAAAGAGTCTCACTGTCAGAGTGCAGTGATGTTTTCCTTGCTCTTTTCCTGGTGGGAAGAGGGAATTCAGTTGGCTGGATGTCAAATTTTCCGCTCTTTAACCTGGTCAGGGGATGAGCAGGATTGTATTGCGAAGTCACGCTGCTTTGAGATTTATCAGACCCCAGTGTACAAATAGAAAATCCCTGGAGTTTGTGAATAAGAGTTTGAACTTCAGGGGGTTCAATGTTAGATTGGTCTGAAATATTAGGGTATGTAGCAGTGGTTAATATTCGACCGACTTCTGATTCTGAATTTAAATGTACTGAGGAAGTCGGGGGAGTTGATGAGGGTGATTTACTCTCAGAATGGTATTTAGATTTTGATTTAGGTGCCATTCATAGTTCAGGCCCTCCTTCTAGTGCCAAATATGTTGAAGCCCCGAAAATCAGGTCGACAACAAGGGGGATACCCACCCGGTCCAGACCTTGGTTGGCAGCTCCTTATCCGTTTGGTATAGCGGGTCCGACTGGCGATAATGGGACCAGTTTCCCAATCTAAGGGTGTGTGTGTAGAGTTGGATGAAGCTGATCTAAGAGTACTTAAAGCTAATTTAATTCAGATTCTTAAACTAACTCTATGCTATTGTAATCTAATGAGAAACAACACATCTAATCTACGCTAACCTGGGGTGTATATCTTCTATTATGTGATTTAAAGAGATTTGAAACAATAACTGGTAATAAAGATCATTCAGCTATTATAAGAATAGAAATCAATTAAGATAAACCACTTTGCATAAGAAGTTAGGCAAAACAGTTGTGAACAACATATCACATAATAAGTTATTCATATATCAGACATAAATAAATGACTCCACCGTATAGAAAGTGCCAAATGGTAACTCATACATTCATGCAATAACATATAAACAACTGAAAATTGTAAATCACTTCAAGAATATAAGCATAAATGGCCAAGAGATAAAAGTACCATTTATGACTAATTCTACTCATAAAGTTCAATCAAAAACGATTTATCTCTACTTGTTCTAACATCTACTAAGAGTACAAAAGTGCAACATCAGTAGCAGACATCAAATGCAAACATTAATAAATCTTGATCCATCCATTCATCAAAACCTCCTCTGAGGGTGCAGAATTGCATGTTCCGAGGACAAGTTTTTGACAAATTTCTGGACCCTTCTCTAAATGCCTGAGAAGGGTTTAAATACTGCTAGCTAATTAACTTAATTACATACATTTATCATACGGTTTTAAATGACCGCCCTTCTGATAAAGAAAAACTATTTCTAAAAATTGAATCTAATTCTGAACCATTTCTATATTTGCTCCTTAGTGCTGTAAGCACGCAACATTCGCTTGGGAAGAGTAGGCTGGTTGCCTTCCGCTTTCGTTTGAGCTATGAAAATAGAAATAACAAGCGCTGGCACCACTTTCTGGTAAACTAGAAGATATTTTCAAGAATCTTGCTCTGACTGGGTGTATTCACTACGTGTATACTTGGTAATGACCCAAATTTCTCTCAAACTAATTTTTCTTTTGCTATTTCGGTTTCCGGCCTTGAGAATGACTGAAACAGTTTGGGACTTTACTCTCTCAATAATTTTCTGCATCGAAAACTGCCTCCGTTCTTTATTCCGGGCTTTTCTGGTGTGTAAGCTTCAGGGTTTTTTGTAAACATGCTACTTTTGTGCGCCTTTGAATCTGAGCTTTAGGTGGCCTATTGACATTAGCATCTGTTGAGTGATACTCTGGAATCTGTGATCCTGTCGCATGCGGCATCCGTTTCTGAAGGGATCTCTTCTCTGTTCTCCGAGCATTGACACTTTCCCCTTTTCCTTAGACGTTTCCTGCACATTGCTTCATGTTATTTCCTATCTTACAGTTTACGCAAAGGAAAATAGTAATGATAATAAAGATTGACATGAAAGCTTTAAGCTCTTATGAATGTATAATCATGACATCCATAGCGAACTGACTCTTCGAAAAACACGAGGCTGTCCTTCCTGAATACTTTGGCGTACAATCATTAATTTCTTTTAAGGCGCGCGCCCAATTTTGGTTAACGGACAGCTTTCCATTGAATACTGCACCGAGGAAAATTCGCGATGGGCGATTTCTGCGACTTGCACCACAGCATCGCGGATCGCATCGTCAAGATGTGTCATCGCAAAAAATCATGACTGCGAATTTTCGTAAATCGCATTTATCGCAGATCACAGCATCGCGAATCGCATCGTCAAGATGTGTCATCGCAGAAAATCATGATCGCGAATTTTCGCAAATCGCATTTATCGCAAATCATAGCATCACAGATCGCATCATGTAGTCATTCAGTCATTGTGTGCTACTTACGCGATGTTGCGATATGCGACGTCGCATATCGGCCGTCGGAGATTTCTTAAGTTTTTTCATTTAAGAGCGCTTCATAATGAATGCGATGCGATGAATTTCGCGTCGCTTCTTCATAGTTTATTATGCTCATAAGAAAACATTTCATTCTTTTGATGCGATAAAGTTTTAAGGAGTTAAATACAAAAAATTTCAAAAAATGTTTATTTGAATTTTCTATTAAGGGTCCCCATTTGCTTGGTGTTATTGCTAATATCAAACAATGTGGAGGGTTGTTGGTGGCCACAATAGGTTTGTAGCATCGCTAATGCCACATTTAAGGAGCACGCTATGAAAACAGAAGTTAACAACTCAGGAAGAGGCCTTAGAGATCGCAATGAAGCTGCATGAGACCCTGATACAGGATCTTAACTTGGGAGTTCAACAGATCCATGCACAGTTGAAAAACTTATGCCTTGAGATGTAGAGTCTGAAACAGGACAACAAAACTCACTCGGAAGTGCGCGAAATGGTGTGGTTCATAAAATGCAAGGGTCAAGGAACATGATAATTACCATTGCCCGGTGTTAACAAATTACCTCACGGGACGAGGACTGATGTTGTTAAGGCTGAAAGCACAAGAAAGACCTAGAGTGTTGCTTGCTATGTGGTGTGTGATTTGTCAAATAGGAGGGAAACATGCTAAGGAAAACTGCCATTTGTTACAGAAGTATACACAAAATTCACAACAACTGTTCTGTAAATTTTGTAGATCAATGGGACACAATGAGTGCACTTGTAGAATCTATGAGTTAATGATGGATATAACTCCTACCTACAGAGTTCAGGCTAAAATGTAGCCCCTACACCAGAATGCAAGAGTAGCGTGAACAATATTTCCAGGGTGTGAATGAGGCCGAGGTGGAGGAGGACCTGGAAGAGGCTGTGGACAACTAATATGCTACAATTGTGGAGGGCTAGGACATTATGCCCATGATTGTATGAACCCAATGCATCCATCATGTTTGTATTATAAATTGTTTGATCATGATACAGACGATTTTCCTACGTTGATTACTAGGATACGAGACAAGGGAGCGCTACCATCTCCGCCAACTCAAAGCTTGTAGATGATGAGGTCTGAGCCGCACAAGGAAGATCCAAATGTGAACATTGTGCTCCGAAGTGGAATCACGATGGGAGATGACAAAGGAAAATAACCTCAATATAGTACTTGGGTTCGCAAAGCTCCGACGAAAGAAGAGGAGTTTGATCTAGAGTGCGCTAAGGAAAGCTTCATGGAAGCTAAGAAGAGCTTCATTGATGCCTCCACTTTAGGAAGCAAATATAGGCCAGAGCTGGAGGTGGACCCATCTATGCTTATGATGTTCCTAGAAACATGCATGAAGTTACTGCATGATACTAAATATGTAAATGGATTGCAGGAACTCATTGACAGATGCACTGGGATAGCGCCAAGAGAATTGCGTGTAGTCCAGAAGATTAAAAAGCATAAGACATGGACGGGAAGAGAAATGAGGTTAACTGTGCAGATTAGAGAATATGAGATGGACCAAGTAATTCTCAATTTAGGATCGAACATGAATTTTCTGCCAAAGCAAACATGGGAGCACATGGAGAAGCCTACACTGCAATGGTCTCCTCTTCAGCTTCAAATGGTGAACCAGTAGAAACTAATACCCGTGTGGCGATTGCAGGGAATCATTGTGGATATTGAGGGAGTGAGTGCACTAGTAGAATTTGAAGTAAAAGAGATTTTTGATGACAGAAATCCATACTGACATGAATGGTGTGATTAATCTAAAGAAGGGCAAGATGATTTTTGAAAGAAGTCACTACGCATAGTTATAACTTTGGACCCTGCCGAAGGATTGCGTTTTACATAACTGGTGTGCGATTATGAAAGTGATGATGATTTGGACTACATCTATAAGATAACAACATGAAACCAGGACTGTGTGAATCCCACTACGGACAGATGGATCTCATGGGAGCGCGAAATCTGCTGTACATTGGATTCTGATGAGGAAACAGAGTGATGGATGAAGCAATTACATGAGGTGACTACACTGAATTGTAATATGATGACAAGGTCGTTGCACTACGCATCAAAAGAAGTAAGGGACTTGCCTACTTATGATGGGTTAAATGAGGTAGATACCTTCTTGGATTGATTTGAAAGAGAAGTACTAGAAAAGCAATGCTTCCAGGCCTTGAATTGGGTACTGCACAAAGGGATCTTTGAGTCTGGCGTGAATGCAGGAGAATGATGCCCACATGGTTTGGGAAGCCTAGAGTGCAATTTATAGATAAATACAATAGGAAGGATAATCTGTGTGCACATCTAGCTAGGTGGATGCCGACATATGGAAAGAAACCTACGCGGATGCACATGAACGGCATGCTGAGAGGTATGGTTAAGAAGCTTGTGTTGGGGGTGCAGTTGTGCAACCGACTCTTAAGGTTGGATGGATAGTATGTGGGAAGAACATTCACACAGAAGGTTATCCCTGCGGAATCATTTGACAAGATGTGAAATGTGTTGAACAAGGTACACAACATACATTGAAGTGGCTTGGACCTACGTGTAATCGGATAGACGCCGTTTCGATTAGTTGATAGAGTAGAGGTTGTAATACCTATGGAGTCTATCATGTCTAGTCCATGCCTCATGGTACTTGCAAGGGTAACAGACCAAAAAGCCATAGAAGAAATGCTTGCATCATTAGAAGAGCGGGAAGATGAACAATTGGGACTCGATGAGGGGATCTAGCAGGGTGATGTTAGGCTCCAAGAACTTATGAATGAAAGAGTTCGGTTGAGGGAGAAAGGCACCATGGTAGAAGCAGAAGTCAAGAAGCTTGATGAAGGAATAAAGAAGGAATTTCTTGATAGAAAGACCGTATTGATAAAGGAGGATGAGCCTAATTACACTGATAGACATGGGGACCACCATCGAGAGTTTCTCAGTTTGCTGCATGGGATGGGACCATATGTTATTAAGGAAATCATAGATGGCAGCACAGTATAGTTGGAGAAGTTAAATGGCAAACTCTTCCCAGGGAAAGTAAATGCCAGTCATTTGAAGCTATACACAGGAGGCCCGGCCAGCTGAATAGCCATAGGAAGCATAGTCTTAGCACTCTAGGAGGTTGAAAGGAGGCACAAGACTATAAACTACTCTGCTCGAGAGCTGAATGATGTCAGGACTACGTGCGGTAGTGAGGTGTCACAGGGTTTGCAACAACACAAGGGTAGTTGTGCTACCATGTAGGTTGGCTGGAAAGTGACCATTATAGTCATTATTTATGATGTGATGCTTGGTTTGAGACCAAATGGAGCAGGCGGAAGGCATTTAAGGTGAAACTTATGGGCTAGATTTGGAAAAATCTGTCACCAAGGGAGCATTAATGGACTAGATTTGGGGGGAATGATCGAATTCAAATTCAAAAGGCGTTATAAGTTACAAAGGGCTACCTAGCAAACAACACTTAGTCATTTGAGACTTGATCTATTGTGTGCCCAGAGATTCATGACCCTCTATTTGTTCAATCTTTTGAAGTTGAAGGCATTGTTTGAGCACTTACCTGAGCTGTTGAGATATTTTTGGAAAAACAATATGACAGCGTCTGAAGAAGCCATGGATATTGGAGAGATGACCATTGAAGAGGTTGTGCATGCCATGATGATAGGAGATGCCCCAAAAAGTGCCGAGATAGTCATAGAAATCCCTAAATCACCGTGCATAGTGAGACACAAGAAAGATAAGCAACCTATGGTACCGACGCATGTATCCCCTAGAAACCCGCTGAGAACTAAATTGACCATGGAAGAAAAGGAGAAGGTGATTAATTTGGAAACCGATGAGGAGGAGGAAGACCTTGAGGAAATCCTGGTAGAAGAGGAGGCGGATGAAGAAATGGAGGTAGAAACCCAGGGTGCAGACCCTTTAACCAGGTTACCCGTGTATGTTCCTCTGTGGAAGGGGAAAGAAAGGGTGTGCAAGGAATTAGATGAGAGCAAGAGCTCTCTGCAGACTCCACTACTACCCGATAATATCATTTTTGATGCAGCAGGCTTGGGACAGGTGCTGGTTCTAAAATTTGAAGACTGGGATATTGCAGACCATGAGAAATTCCCACATTTGGAAACCCCGCAACTAATGTGGCCGAAGAAAAACACAACAGCAGGAGTCACAGTGTTGGAGCGACACAAGTGGTTGCCCAGAGCACAGAAAGTAGGGTTTTTAAACTTGATATGGGTGCCGCATTACCATCACGCCCCACTGAATATATTTGTCATCAGGTAGCTTCTATGCCTAGTGCATGATCAATGTTTATGGCTAGAGGAGCCCATCCCCATCACAAACCACCTATTCCATAGAATTACCTGACTCCCTTGCAAGGGGGAGGACCCAACAGATATTTCAGATGGTAAGAGTAACCATCTAACCATCATAGAGGCTATGAAGAAAAAATTCAAGATGGAGAAGAAGAAGACGGGGTACGTGATCTCCAATATAAACAAGGAGTACTTTTGCAAGGAGTTCCTGGAAAATTGTTGTGAGGCGGAGGAGCACGAGAAGACTTTCCACTATATGTTGATTCTGCTATTGATAGTGCTAGTGGTTTGGGAATTGCCTGAGGATAGTCAGTTCCCCATGATTCCAAAGGTTATTCCAGAGGAAATGAAGTATGCTTCGCTGTGGAAAACTAAAGACACACAAAGAATCAAAGACAACAAAATATTTTTGGTGTTCATGGAGATGAACATAAGAATGGGGATTAACCGCAAGCTGTGGTTATCACCCACTATCTATAACAGTATGGAGAGCTTCACGGAGTTCAAGGAGGACTTCCATCATGTGTATATCAGGGCGTTCAAGGACCCCATGAAGAAATGGAATGAGCTACCTTACCTAGCCATGGATGATTTCATATTCGTCGTGTTTGATTCATGGCCGCTAGAGTGGCACACTCCAGCTAGCTCTGTGGTGGAATCAGAGAATTCTGCTGCACAAAGGAAAAAGGAGGAGGAAAAACTGTGCATGGCATAGTTGGCAAAGAAGAGAAGGAACAAAGTAGCAGCCAAAGGTGTAAACAACGTCCACACAGCTGAAGTGGTAGTGCCCAAGAGAGTAGCTGGGGTCGCGGAAGAAATCAAAAGCCTCCAAGAATTTTTTCGACCGGATCACCCTCACTGAGGGGAATCAACATGATATAGGGGACAAAGTGTGCAACATCATTGTGGAGGCCATCCAACAGTTCGTGGGGGAAAATCAGATGGTGTTAGGGGCTCTCTAGACACAGATACAAGAGTTGCAGGTGTGCACCCATCAGGCTGGTACACTATCGACCAACCTCGCAGTAGGCACAATCGCTGCTGAGGAAATGTTGCACACTCATATGCCCAACACTATTAGTGTTGCTAGAAGGGGTGGTGGTTACAGAAAATGAGGCCAACAAGCCTATGGTAAGTGCGTTGAAGGGAGTTGGGATAAACATGGTTGTGCTCCCATGAGAGATGCTCTATGTTCTACAAGATGGAGTGATTTTTGAATTGTGGGTTAGGGAGAATCACGTGCTCCAGGTGATGAGCGAGCAATGGATTAATATGGAATAACTGAGCCTATAGTGTGATGAGGTTGTCACACAGAATAGACAGCTAGTGCAGATGGTCAAGGAAGCCTGCCAGATGGTCCCTGAGTTGGCCATCCTAGTAGAGGCACCACCAGAGGCGTACATCCAAAGATTAACAACAAGGGTGTGTTTTGGGAATTTTTAGTGTCTACGGATAAATGCTTAAACCCCTACACTAGTAGTTAAGCCTAGAACAATAGTGCAAAGCATTCTCTACTTTTTCTATGACCAATAGATTAAATACGAGGTAAAGAAGCCTACATATATCTTTTTCTTACTCATCTCCCTTGACCAACTTTGTCACTCCTCTCCATACTTAATCCGCCTGAAGAGTACCTGCACACAGACAGAAGACAAAAATTGATCAAAGCATATTATAATGATCTATTGACTAAACATAGCATGGAATGGAGTACATGATACACATATGAAAGCATAAATGAATAACACAAGCATATGGAAAAATCTTTGAACACTTTATTAGTAAATGAAAGAGTTACAAACCAATTTTCTCGATTTCACATCTCTCCTCTAGTTCAATCCCATCCTCTCCTAGTAACAAGAAACAAATTTTGACATCATTATAATACTTGAAATCAACTCAAGTCTTATACTAACAGCATCTCCCTATAATTCAATAATTTCTAGCCCCTGATCACTTAGATGAGTGGTCTTTTATAGGTGAATGAAGGAAGTTATGCCATAAATGGTGATAATGAATGCCCTCAGAAACTTAGGATTTATTTCCATGGAGGAAGGGATAAAGGGATTGTTGCTCCTTAACTCCCTACCTTATCCAAATATGAGCTCAAAGGAGTAGATAAACATGGGAAACTTCTAGATGCATCCAATGGATAAGAATATTCCCAAACCCCAATGTAATTTCTCTCAAATTTTCCCAGCGCGGGCTAAAGAGGGCTCAAGTGCACTACATAGCACCCTATCAGTGTATGGGTTGCATTGCAGTGCACCCTAATGAAGGTCTGCCTACACTGATCTTCTTAGAGGAAGTTTCTAGATGATTTCAGTCATGGAACTTCTTGGGAAGCTAGGCATTTTGATGGTTGACTTCTTTAGGGAATGCAACAAATAAATTAGGGTTTGATGGGCCCTAATAGTACTGATTTGTAGGTTGGGGTTGATGTGCCCAAATTGATCTGTAACAGTTTCCCCTAAAAGCATTCAATTCGTAAATATGTATGTCGAGTGAAATGCTTTATCATGTGGAGAGGAGGTTTCGAAGGGGAAGGTGACTTGCATCAATTACAATAAATATATCATGATGATTTCATTTTTTCTCATGAACTTGCTGAGGGAAGGCATACCCATACTCAGCTTATAAACTTTCATTACATGTACAAATATAGTCGTCTACAAATGTAGACCCATGAATGGATGACCATGAATGTAAGGCCATTGTACATTTGATTTAGTACCCCTGAAAATATCCCAACCGGATGGATGAAACTAGATCCGGGTTCTTCAATCTCATTCAATCTTTTGCTCAAGTACAAATCTAACCATGTGAATAGATGATCTAAAGTTAAACATGGGAATACATCGTCTGATTAGTAGCCAATGATGTAAGCCGCTAACAAATGCAAGAGGAATCATCGATAATGATAATGACCCTCAAGGTACAACAATACATTTTGCATGGTGTGAATAAATGATTTGATGTCAAACACCATACAATGTCTTTCGGTCGAAGGCTAGTGATGTCAACCTATCGCCATAAGCAAGAAACCTGCCATTGATGTATGCAAGCCTCAAGGTACTGAAGGGTTGTTTCTAAGTCAACTTCTTAGATGATGTGTTGATGTTGACAAGAAGCAAATCATCCCAAGAGGGCATTGATGTATCCCATATCAACAAAATGAAAAGAGGTAAATGATTTTCGAGATGAAAAATTGACTGATGACAGAAGGTTCAGGAATGACGGTCATGAAAATGAAGGTTTATGGTATTGCAAAGGATGAAGTTTGAACTGAATGACTTCTCTTGAACATGTCGGCGACACTAAGATGACTTGGTAGCATTGACACAAAACAAAGTAATGGATGTTATGATAGACCAACGGTGTGATAACCATCAAGCTGAATGACCCAACCCACATAGTTACGGTGATGAGGTGAAAGTGTCATGTTCAAGAGGACTTGCTACCATAAAGTGTTTTCCCCTTTTTCCAATTTTTTCGAGTCATTGATGACTAGAACCTCTTTATTTTTATCAAGCTTGAGGATAACATATGCTTGTTATATAATTTCACCCTTCGGGTGAATCCATCGCTATTTGATGCTTTAACGAGTGTAGTGAAGGTGAAATTTGGTCTTGTCTAGATGGACAAGTTTGTCGCTATTTGATATTTTTAACGAGTTTAATGACAAATATAACTCAGTCCTTTTCATGTTTAGGGAGTTTGAAAAGGGATGAAAAGGAAACTCCAAAGTTCTTTTTCATAAAATAATCTCTCAAGTATGAAAAAGAATAAAATAATACAAGAGAGATATCATTTCCAATCCTTTAACAAGCTAGAAAGGACAAGCACTAGGCAACCTTTTCATGTTTAGAGAGTTTGAAAAGAGCTTAAAGAGGAGTCCAAGGGGGTTCCTTTTTCGTTTTTAACAAAGCTCATAAAAGAGATAAAGTTTTTCTTTGTGGTCAAATATTTCCAATTTACATTTGAGCAGGTCAAATTCTGCATTTCAGTTGTTAAACTACTCAAAACACCATCAAAATAGATTAAAAATACCTGTTTCATGGGAAAAAATTAATAAAAGCTAATGTTTACTCCATTTATGTGCAAGAAATAAACATTTTACCCTTTGATTTTGGTGCTTTGGAGTAGTTTTTACCTTGAAGTTCACTAGCTGATTATGGAGGATTCAGTGGACCATTCCTCGTGTCGTTCGGACTAGGTAGGAGCTATCTCTATTCTCTTTTATTTCATTCCATTCATTTTCAGTTTCAGGGAAAAAAATTGAGTTTTTGAGGCCCATAGAGTTTTAATTTTGAACTCTAGGATCATCGCACCCTTTCAATATCGAAAGGTGCGCGGCATTGCACACACATAGAAGGTCGCATGCATTGTAGTGCATTGTCTCTAAGGCAGGGGTGCGCTAGGTGCGAAACCCAAATTTACTTAACTAAATTCTTCCAAATTTTGCTATGTTTTTTGCAAGAAATGGATCCTATTTTTTCTAATGGTTCTATTGCAGACATTCATCGGATCAAAATGGTGATTATATGGAGAGAACAAGAGCGTGAAGAACAAAATATGATTGCCCTAAATAATCAGGGTACATTTGAGGCCCTAAAGAATTGTGGGATACTCAAGTATTTCCAACTATCTAGCATGCGACAACAGATTGAGCTTTTACAGTTCCTTGTTTGTTCATGGGATCCTACTGATCAAACCTTTCACATTAGGGACAAAGTAATCCCATTTACCATTGATGACATCTATTTATGACTGGACTGTCGAGGCGGGGTGCCCCCATCTCACTATCTGAATTTTCCAAAGGAGGTGAATCAGTGAGAGACTACATACGACAGTTCTACTAGGACGGTGCACAACCTAGCAGAGATGGAAAGATTAACATCAGGTATGTTAGTGATTTACAATTGATGATGATCCTCTTTACCATTGCCAAATTGGCTGGCAAGGTGACACTACACTTTGCAAACAAATCATACATGGAATATGCTTTAGAGTGTTTAGAGCCAAAAGTGTTCAACTGGTGCGAGGTAGTACTTTCATCCGCGAAAGAACAACCGATCAAGGTGAAAAGTGAAAAGACAAAGAATGGCTATGGGTTGATTCAGATTTATTTCGCCTTGGAGAGAATTCCACTTATGCAGCCACAACTTGTTTCATTGGGTGTATCTAGACCTAGGGATCCACGGATGTAGAGATGGGTAGATCTTATGGCTAGGCATGCTGGCCAGTCATTGATCCCATTTACCCTTACATTCTTTGAGTGGTTTGATTGACAGGATATGGTCGTTGCAAAGTATCCATATTCAGGAATGGATTTTCGTGGTGATCTAGACTTGATGTTACCACTTGGAGCATAGTGGGGTGCTATAAGTAAATTGTTTGACCAAAGTGTTTTTGATTTTAAAGTTTCTATGCTTTTTTGTGTTTTTTTATTAACACCAAGACTAAACAAAATCATTTCTATGTATGCAGATGTTGGACCTATTCGACCTGTGGGGAACCAATGAGAGACAAGTGGGCCAGTACAGAGACTCGTTGGGAGAGCAGTTCTCCAAGACTTAGATTTAGCCGAGACATTGGCTGAACTACAGGACCACATAGAGGGTTTTACCCTAGGCATTCCAGATGTTTGGATCAAGGAGTTGCCTATGATACTGCAGCGCCACACCATTGGTGCGCTGAGTCATTGGATGAGACTTGTACGCATGATAACATAGGTTGTGACCTATTACCATGAGCACCACTAGTTTACTTAGATGTTTTCTGCATACAGTTTGATTTTTTGGGTCAGATGACCAATTTTTGTCTTGGAAATAAACTATTTGTAAAAACTTTTAAAACAACTACCTATTTTACTTTCAGAGTTTTATTATGGTTAAGCGATGCAATCCTATTCAACTGATGATGTGAATTGAAAATATTTATTTTACATATGTCACAAATGTCTATTAACACATAATTCGCTAGAGAAACAATTAATGTGTTAAGATTTATGGAAATATGCTGATATTGAATAAACTCAAAATGCCTTTCCAAAATACGAACTGTAAGGAACATGTGATGAATTGCTGGGTTTCGGATGGTATAAACACCAGTAAGTTGTAGTACAATGAGTTTTGAGTTTATCCTAATGATGATTCGGCGTATGCCAAGTGAAATGGCATCAGAGAGAAGTTCAATCAATGCGTTATACTTAGCGATGTTGTTTGTCGATCGACCAATACAAATCCCTCTAAAACTCACTAACTCACTGCTTGGAGCAAAAATGGCCCATGCTGCAATGGATAGATTCTACATACTATGACTAGCCACATCGGCATAACCAACAAATGGTTCCAAAAAGTTCAACATCTGCAACAAATTCAAAGTGGATTACTTAACCAAATAAGAACTCTAAGAGAAACACACACATACATGCAATCAAAGCATATATATACAATGAGTTTTACTACACTTAACTAAGCATAGTAACATTTAAGGTATAGCCCATTACGAGGCTGCAACAAGGAAATCCCATCATAGTCCACTAACTCATAGGCACATTTCGTGAAAACATGCTTAACAATATAAGGGCCATCCAAAGCGGTTCAAATTTTCCTACACCAAGTTGATCAGACTCCTGATTGTAAAGCAAGACCAGGTCACTTTATGAGAAGACACGAGGCTTGACATTTTTATCATATTGCACCTTAATACGTTTCTTGTGTGCTTCGTTAGCCAATGCGGCATCATGATGAGTTTCATCCAGATGGATTAACAATAAGAAATGTGCTTCCTCTTCAGAAGTGTCAGGTAGAAGGTCAATCATGAGTTTGAGAGACGAGATTTCACATTGGATTGGTAAGACTACATCCAAACCATAGACTAATTGAAAGGGTGTAAATCTGGTTACATTTCTCACCGAGGTTCGATATGGCCACAGACCTGAGTACAATATTAAATGCCAATTTCTTTTATGAACTCCAATCATTCTTTGCAACATGTGCTTAAGGATTTTGTTGGCAGCCTCAACTTTTCCATTAGCTTTTGGGTAGTATAGAGTAGAACTATCATGTGACAGTCCTAACTTGGTGGTCAACTCAACCATCATGTGATTGCAAAAATGCGATCCATGTTCTGTAACTATGGCTTGTGGTACACCAAACCTAGCAACCACATGGTTGAAGAAAAATAAAGTAGCTGTTTCACCATTGTTGTTCAATGTTGGCATTGCCTCCGCCCATTTGGTAAAATAGTCAACGACGACTATAATATATCCATGCCCCCTGACCGAGGTGGGGTTACATTTCATAAAGTCAATGCCCCATTTGGTGAATGGACCAACAACAATGACTGGATGCAGTGGTGCAGGTGGTAATCTGGTTTTTCGGTCAAATATCTAGAAAGCATTGCAACTTCTGACAACAATAATGCAATCTTTGAATATGGTTGGCCAAAAGTAACTAGCACGAATAATTCTCTGCGTGGTAGTGTAACTAGATAAATGTCCACCACAAGCACCTAAATCACATTCATTCAAATCTTTTTTAGCTTCCTCATGAGTAAGGCACCTACTTAGAATTGTATTGATACCACGATGATAAAGCGTATCACCAATGATCAGATAACCTTTGGCTTGGTATCGAATAAATAGTTGTTCAAAGCGAGAGGTATTAGGCCGAAAAGCTTGGGTCTGGAGATAGACCAGTCTATCTCCATACCATGGATCACTTGAGAAGATAAGAAATAGAGACTCATCAAATATTGATGCTTCTGATGTTAAATCATTGGAGGATGACAGAAGATGGCAAAGTAACTCGACGAAGATAAGGGATTTCTTTGATTTAGATTTGATGAACTCCAAACCAAACTCCTGCAAAATAACTATCCATTTTGAATATTTGCCCCCCAGCGATTGATGTGACACAATGTATGTCATAGGGTTGCAATCCGATATAATGGTAGTTTTATGAAGGAGGATGTAATGACGAAATCTCTACATAGCTTGAACAGTTGCCAAAGCTAGCTTCTCGACATAGGAATACTTACTTTCTTTATTGTTGAGATTCCAACTCAAGTAATAAATAGGATGTTCAATTCCATTTTCGTCTTGGATTAAAACCATGCCAGTGGTTGTAGGCAATAGTATTTTTGATAGTTTGGGGCATACATTAATGATTCTCTAATCAGGGAATATTTAAGAGCATCAAAGGAAGCTTGCACAACCTGATCCCAATGGAAGGGTACCTATTTCTTCAATAGACGTGTAAAACCTTTAGCCAACTAAGCATAGTTTGGAATGAACCTCCTTAGAAAGTTTGCCTTCCCTTGAAGTCTCTATAGTTGTAACAAGTTTGAAGGTGGAGGCAAGTCAAGGATTTCCTAAACCTTGATTGGATTGAGTCGAGTTCCATCCTTTGAGACCACAAATCCAAGCAATTGACCAAAGCCAACACAAAACACACACTTGTGTGGATTGAGCCTTATCTTGTAGTGTCGGCACTATAAAAATATTTCTCTCAAATGTTGTAGGTGATCGGTCCGCTTTCGTGAATGAGCAGGTAAATCATCTAGATAAAGTTGAAAAATGTGCTTGATTTCATGGAAGGCATAATTCATTGCCCTGTAAAATGTAGCCCCTACATTCTTCAAACCAAAAGGTAACTTTCGATAGGCGAATGTGCCCCAAGGGCAAATAAAAGTTGTTTTAGATTGGTCCTGTGGGCAGATATTGATTTGATTGTAGCCAGAAAATCCATCCATGAATGAAAATATTTCACATTTGGCACATTCATCAATAATCTGGTCGATAAAGGATGTAGGATAATGGTCTTTTGGACATGCTTGATTTACATCCCTATAATCGATGCACACTTGAATTGTCCCTTGTTTTTTCATAACTGGAACAATGTTAGATACCTAGTTGGTAAGGGGTACAAGGAAAATGAAGCCAGTACACAAAAATTTTTCAACCTCTGCTTTAATGGCAATGACTTTCTTAGGATGAATAGGTCAAAGCCATTGTCGTACTAGTTTGACATCAGGCTAATTATCAAGTTCCAATGGAGAAAAAGATTTGCTTGAGTCAATTCCTGGCATCTCCTTGTAAGACCATGAAAAAATATCTCTAAATTCATGAAACAGAGCACGGTAATTATCAAGTTCCAATGGAGAATAAGATTTGCCGACATGAATGTTCTCTACAATCTTAGCCTTGGTTGAAATGTTTATAGAATTTTTTTCTTCTATGTTTGAAAAATTACACTTAGAATCTATAGTATCTACTCTAATGGAATTCAATAGGAAATCAAAAATTGATGGGTGGTTTAGTTCATTTGAATAATCTTCGATGTCATTTGGAAGATGGGAATGATGATGATAATTTTCCCATGGTTCCTCTCCTATCATCATTGATTGGATGATTCCTTCATCTGTAGAATGTATACGTGAAAAAGGATCCGAAGAGGTACCATATTCTAACAACCTATCCACATATACAAAAGTTGAGTGTGGATTTGGGTTTGCCGCACAAGCCCGAAATATTAATGGCTATGATAATTCAATGGGGCTTAACAACACCACCTCAATATTACTATCAAATTCAACTTCATTGGAAATCCTCCTTAAATCATAAGAGGTGGAGGAAATCATGTTGCAAGTCTATACTCTTACCACTTCCGCCAAATCGGATGGAGATGGGAGGGTAAAAGTACCCATTAGGGAAGGATCTTTAAAGAGACCTACTCCAACACTTTGAAGTGGCAACTCGGCCCTGTGTACCAACGAAATGCTTCCCATAGCCTGTGAACTATTGGAAAAGAAGGCTAGTTAATCAATCACTGTGATTCCACCCTTAAAATGGAATGAAATAGTACAAAAGTACATGGAAACCACAACAACCATAGCATATACCCAAAGCCTTCCATGTAAAATGTTGTAATCATGGGGTCTGTCAACTACCTCAACTTCAACAGTAACCGTTTTGCCCCCAAGTTCGATTTGCAGGTTACTCAAAATCCCACATGGAGTATATGTTCTTCCATCAAAAGCTTTGAACGTGGTTGGTGATTGTGACAACGATGGTGAACCAAGTGTTTTCCAGCAGCTCATGGACATAACGCAAGTAGATGCCCCCTCGTCAATAATAGTTCAGTGAACATTCTTATTGAGAGCTTTTACTTGGATTAGGAAAGCTAATTGCACCGATAACTGTGGTGAATTTCTCGCATGGTTAAAAACCACAAGATTTGAATCTGTAGGATCTATTTTACCTATTACTGACAGTAAAGCCTATTTCTGGGAGGGACGGTTTTGCAACACCTCGAGTGTCGACATAGCGGAAGGTGATTGAGAAATATATTCTACTATGTTATAGTTTTGAGTTGCTTGAGCTCGAGGGTTGAATTTCGATTTTTGCACAATTCCCTTTGGTGGTTTTATTGTCAATTCAGGTATAATGGGTGGAAAAACTTTAGATGAAGATGAGGTCGAAGGATTAGGTTGATCAGTGGCCTGATTATTTGACGATGATGGATTTCCATAATCTTTTTTTCTTGATGACAACAAAACATCATTTTGTGGCTTTGTGATGGATAAAATGAGTACTTGGGATGGGGAACCATGGTTTGTTACCACCAAATGTGTCTCCGGGGTTGGAAACATATTAGTTAATGCTGCTGATGTATTTGAAGTCTTTAAAAGTTTAGAGACCCCAGAGCGATGTGGAAAATCTCTTGTATAATGCTCATCATTACATAACATACATGGATAATGAGGTTTCCTTGCTGAAGTAGAGGAATCAAATGATTTCTCTGGAGGGGAATTTTCTTGTTTCTTTTTTATTTTCCCCTTTTCCTTACCTACTGGTTGCTTTGGATTTTTGCCTCTATCAAATGACACAACATTAATATTGGAGGCAAGAGTATTTTCTGATGCATTGGTAGTTTGATTAGAAACAATAAGAGTTTGACCAGATGGTATTCTTGCTGATTTTGTGCTTGAAGAACTGATCTCACCTTCGCCGGCATGAGAGTCCTGAGGTGGAATAGTGAAAGTTGATCAAGGTGAATTAGCAATTTTATCATAAAGCATGCCAGATTGTGCGTAAATCAAATCCAAGTATTGGGCACGAGCAATGACTTGCTCTTCTGTGACAACTCCACCTTTTGCTACATCCTTGGTGATTGATGGCAACCAGGATTTTATGAACCACTCAGCTAAAAGCTGATTAGGAACATATGTCTTAACCATTCGATGATGATGACACCACTCATGAATATGATCTCATTTATGGGTAGTATTAGTCTGTTTAAAGTTGGTTAGGAGTTTCGTTCTAATCTCGTATATGATAAGTAACTGGAAGTGGGTTCAAAAAAGTAGTGGCTAAAATGGTGAAGTTATCGAAAGAAGCTCATGGTAATTCAATTTACCATTTAGCAGCTGGACTAGTAAATGTTCTTTGGAAAAGATGAAGTCTGACCAGCATTTAAGGAGTTAGATGAACACCACAAATGAAAGGTCATAACATGATTTTATGGGTCTTCTCCAGGATTTCCATTAAACTTCGGAATGTCAGATGGTAACTTTTGTGGAATTACAGGCCACCAAGGTGCATATAAAATTGGATCATTAGTGAGCCGATTTAAATCTATTAATTCTAAAGTTGCTACAAATGGCAACTGTTGATTCAATTCAAGTTGAGCATACCCAAGATATGATGGAATTGCTTGAGCAATAGGCCTTTGCATACTGACATAGGGCATCTGCATTTGGTAACCTTGGTATGGTTGTTGAACAAAAAAGTATAAGATGGTAGTTGATAACTAGGTTGAATGTGTGGTTGTCCATAACCTGCAAAGCCTTATTGACCAGGATCTTGGTAAGCTTGAGATTGACCAAAACCAAGTTGAGCTTGTGAAACAAGTCCAAACTGAGGTTGGAATTGCTGGAATTGGGGTTGTTGAAATTGAGGCTGCCACAATTATTGAATCAACTATTGTTGTTGTTGGTACAAATGTTGTGGATTTAATGGTTGTTGTTTTCTAGCAATGAAAGGTTGGCCAGGATATGAATAAACTATACCAGTGTAAGCTTGGGTCAGTCCAGATAAGGGTACACTAACCTGAGGTTGTTGCTGAACTCCAGAAACAAGTGGTTGTTGTACAACAACTTGAGGAACTTGAACTTCTTGACTTGAAACTTATGATTGCAAGGTAGAAGGATCAACTTGAACAGGTTGAGATACAATTTTTTGAACTTGTGATTGTGGTATAGTAGTAACAACAGGTGTAGTGGGAATAACTGACACAGTTTGCATTGGTTGTGTTGGATACACAAGCCTTGGTTGAATTGGCATTGTTGGTTGCCATTGACAAACTCTAATTCCAGGTTGACCTGAATACTATGGGATATTACCATATGGTAGTCCCCTAGAATATGGAGGATACGGTGAATAAGAATATTGCTCTCCATATGGTGGCAATCTAGTATTTAATGGATACATAGGTATTTGTTGACTAGATTGCCCAACTTGATACTCATATGCAGGATCAAATTGTTGAGTTCTCATTAGAGAAGAACCAAGTAAAATTATGGTTGAGGACATGGGTGATGACCATGGTGTAGAAGCAACCCCTGAGTGGATTCCAGACAATGATAGGTAACCAACCGGGATAGACGATTCACCATACAGGTGCGACTCATGTGTGGTAGAAAACATTGAAGAAGTTACAACAAAAGATTATACTATAGCTGCATCAAATGACACAGTTTGGGATGTTGACGGTTGTTCAACCATAGTTAATTGACCCGAAAGTTTTCCTAAATATTCGACGGGTACTTGAAAAGAAACAGGATCAAATGAAGCAAAAAAATTAGGAGTATTAGGGTAAATATAAAGCCCAATTCTAAAGTGAAACAGGGTTCCACGTGTGGAATCTTCTTCTAATTCCTCCTCTATGGAAATCAAACCTGGTGGAAGAACTTCACCGTCAGGTCTGTAAAAGATTTCTGGTGTTGATGAAGTTTAAGTTTCAATAGTTACTAATGTCTGAGGGGTAACCGGTTGATCGTCTTCTGGTAAAGTAACAACTTATGAATGTTCAAATTCGAAATCCAGATCTTTGGGTCAATGAAAAACAATTTTAGTGAGAGGTTCCTGAACAACTTCAGGTTCAGATGTAACTTTTGTTTGAACTGGGATAGATTCTGGATTAACTTCTAGTTGAACTAATTCAAGCTCAGAAGTACTTTCTTGTTGAACAATTTCAAGTTGAGAATCAACTTGTGGTTGAACAACTTCGGTTACTATTTCACTAGGATCTGTGCTAATGTCCTTAGGTAATTGTGAAACTTCTTCTTCAGGAATGGATTTACCAGAAATAGTTGGAGTAACTGTTGTCTCTGTACTTACCAAAATAGATGATTCAAGTAACCAAGATGAAGAACTAGGAGTTCTTGATGTACTAGAATCTGCTAAGAGAAACTTATTTGCCCAAATTGGTGTCGCTTTGGGAGGCAAAGGTGGTTTACACGCTATTCTCTGTGAATGGCAGGGTATGGGTTGTCGTTCCTCCATGATTGCTGATTAATTTTATTATCAAAAAGGAAATAAACAAAAAGGTGTATACTAGGCAAAACATTTACCAAGCAACTGTGAACTATAGAATACCTCCTGGCGAACCAAGAAGTATGAGCAGACAATCTCCCTGAATGATGTCTTCGATGTATCATAGTTTACATCGCAGCCAACTTAATTACTTAAGGATGGATAACAACCTAGAGTTGTCCTCCCATATATACCTAAAGGTACGTGGAGGCCCAGTCCGTATAACTGTTGTCTAATGGAAAACCGCACAGTGAGAGCATTCCCATATACTTTACGCACTGTAACACCTCCCTATATACTCGAAGGTATGTGGATGAGCTACAATATACTCATGTACGCGGAATGAGGTATCACACTCAGGATGTATTGCACACAAGTTAGCAATAGATGCTTTGTTTTACGACGCTGAAACACGTCACTAGCCTAGAACCACTAAATGTTTGCATTAATGACAATGCTCCATTATGTAAATTGATGTTATTTTAAGTTGATCTTTCTTATGAATTTTCCTTTCAAATTCACCACGTGATGTATTCTGAAATTCCTAGGAATGAAACTATCATGATAAGCATTCTTTCCATTCAATTTAATGATGAAAATCCTAGCTACTGAGGGATAGAGCAATTAGATTTCTTTTGATCAAAGAGAAAAGAGCACAATCTAAATGAAAATTCCCTACACTATTCCTATCAGCACACACAAACTTTTTCAATGCAACATGCATGTATTTCTTTTCGTTTTCCCTTAATGTGAATGAACAAAAAGGAAAACTAATGCACAATCGATTAATAAAATGTTTTCATAAAAATGACGGTTTTGCGAAAATTTCTTTTCAGGGAAAGGAAGACTTTATGACACTTTCCTTTTCAAAAAAATGAGGAATTATGACACTTTCAATGAACAGACTAGTCATATGCATACATCAATCAATCGATCTTTCTTGAATGAAGATTTGATGATAATTCAATTTTCGAAGGAAAAGACAATTTTACCACACTTTCTTTTGCTAAAGATCAATCGATCAAAAACTAACTTTCAACTATGGATTGAAACATTTATCAATCCTAGTCTAAGTAGGGCTAGGTAAGGAGATGAAAAAACTATTTTCATAGACAAGACATCATTGACATTCAAAAAATCATTAAAATAGGAGAAAATTGGCTCAAAAACTTTAGCTCCTAGATGGGAAGTTGACCCTCAAGGAATCAACACAGGAAGTGGTGAGAGACAGTGCACTGAAGCACACTAGATCTATGCAAGAAGTGCATTGCAACACTGTGTCCTTCATTGGGTTACACTGGTGACAGTAAGCAATTTTGAAGGCAATTTGGCACAATTTTGGCTCAATTTTCAATGAAAGACAACTGAAATTGAAACAATGACCACAAGTACAGTATGTAGAAATGTCTTAAGAGGCTAATAAGGTACTGAGATGGATGATCGATCCCCAGCAGAGTTTCCAGTTTGTTTTGGGAATTTTTAGTGTCTACGGATAAATGCTTAAACCCCTAGACTAGTAGCTAAGTCTAGAACAACAGTGCAAAGAATTCTCTACTTTTTCTATGAACAATAGATTAAATAAAATGTAAAGAATCCTACCTGTAGCTCTCGCTTACTCCTTATCTCCCTTGACTAATTCCATCACTCCTCTCTGTACTTAATCTGCTTGAAGAGTACCTACACACAGACATAAGACAAAAACCGATCAAAGCATACGGTAATGATCTATTGATTAAACATAACATGGAATTAAGTACATTATACACATATGAAAGCATAAATGAATAACACAAGCATATAGAAAAATATTTAAACACTTTATTAGTAAAAGGAATAGGTACAATCCAATTTGCTCGATTCAACATCACTCATCTAGTTCAATCACATCCTCTCCTCATAATAGCCAAGACATTTTGACATCATTACAATACTTGAAATCAACTCAAGTCTCATACTAACAACATCTCCCTATAATTCAATAATTTCCAGCCCCTGATCACTTAGATGAGTGGTCTTTTTATAGGTGAATGAAGGAATTTATGCCATAAATGGTGATAACGAATGTCCTTCCAAACTTAGGATTTAGTTGCATGGAGGAAGGGATAAAGGGATTGCTATTCCTTAACTCCCTACCTCATCCAAATATGAGCTCAAAGGAGTAGATAAACTTGGGAAACGTGTAGATGCATCCAATGGATAAGAATATTCCCAAACCCCAATGCAATTTTGCTCAATTTTGCCCAGCGTAGGCCAAAGAGGGCTCAAGTATGCTGCATAGCACCCTATCAATGTATGGACTGCATTGCAGCACACCCTAATGAAGGTCTGCATGCACTGATCTTCTTAGAGGCAATTTCTAGATGATTTCAGTCATGGAATTTCTTGGGTAGCTAGGCATTCTGATGGTTGACTTCTTTAGGGCATGTAACAACTGAATTAGTGTTTGATGGGCCCTAATAGTACTTATTTGTAGGTTGGGGTTGATGTGCCTAAATGGATTTGTAACAGGGTTTGCGAGGCGAAAGAAGAGATGTCTAAGGTTTAGCTGGAGCTGAACCTTCAGATAGCTAAGCTACAATTGAAGGCATAGACTTCAACACCACCTGAGGTGAAGGAACAACATTCTAGTGCCATTACAGCAGGAATATCAGAGATCATCAGTGCAGTGAAGGACTGCACCAAACTATTTGAAGAGTTGTTCCACCACTTTGCAGGAGGACATGAACATATAGTGCTAAGAAACAAAGGCGTGTGAGTTGTAGCAACAATATGATGACATAAAATGGAATGTTGTTATGAAACCAGCTCACAAAAAGATAGAAAAGATAGATCAACGCCTTAGAATTCAACCTCTTTGAGGGGGCAGCCTCCTTTACATTACATAAATGAACAATTCTTGGATGATACAAATGAAAAGACCTCCTTTCTATATATAGGAGTCTAAGGGGTCATAACATAATTAGAGCCGACATAATAATAATAATGTAAGGGCACAATAGTAACAATATGGGCAATACCTAGGTATATAAATATAATAAGTGGGTTGTACTAATAACAATAAGATTTGCACTAGTAGTATAGGGGCCTAACATGCCCCTCTCCTTCAAAAAGCATTGTCCTCAACGCTTGAGTAGTTCTTGATGCTTCTGTATAAAATTCTTGTTCTCCCATGTGGAATCTTCAGTTGGTAAGTTCTTCCACCTGATGAGATGCTCTGAACTTGACCGATTTCGTAGCTGTCGGGTTCTTGTTGTGTGACTGCTCCAAGTTCCAATATGATTTTTCCTTCCTCTTCAATTTATGGCAATATTGTTTGAATTGGGATCTTTTGAAACTTTTGAATAAGTGGCCATACTTCTTTGTCCTTCTTCCATTCATCCCTTGCTTCATTTATCCAATCTGGTTGGATAATAGAAATAGCACAAAATAATGCTTCCACATCCTCATCCTTGAAGAGTCTTCCCATTTGGTATGGTCGCAATTTTTTAAGTGCATGTAGTATTGCAAACATTTCCTTCTCATAAATAGCTTGCTTGAGATGTAGTAGTAAAAGTACACAATCACCTACATCAAAACATTTTTCACTATGATGTTGATCTACCTATTGTTTCATTTGATTTTGCACCGAAGTGGCGTTATCCTTTAAAAGAACTTGTTTTTGATGCTCGATGTGATCTTTCACTGCTTAAACCTTTTTCTTATTGATATGTCCTTCTATCTCTAGAGTTTGAGGAGTGGTAATTTCTTCCAATCCTTTACAAGATATGGTTGGATTCATTTCTTGATGCTCGATGTGATATTTCACTTCTTGCACCTTTTTCTTCTTGATATGTCCTTCTATCTTGAGAGTTTGAGGAGTGGTAATTCTTGTCAATGCTTTACAAGATATGGTCTGATTCATTTCTTCTTTCTCTAGGGTGGGGTCCTGGCATATAGCCTCTTCTTTTGATGTTTCTTTATCCTTTTCTTCCTCCTCTTCATATTCTATGTAAAATAATTTCTTCTCAGCACACTTATGACCTTTATTGCAATTGCTATCACAATTGTAAGAAATCCCTTTTTCTCTTTTTTCTTCCAATTTTTGTGGTGTCACCCTTGTAGGTTGTGGAAGGCTAGGAGAAGAAACACTTCCGTCTTTATAGTTGTGAGGGGTATGCTTCCTAGTTTCCATAATTTTGCTTTCCACTATGTCACAAAGCCCTTTTACTCTTTCCAATTGTTGTGGTGTTGCTCCAAAGAAGGTGTTGCTCTTTGTATCCTCATAATGTGCTATCATTTCCTCCGTGAAAATTGACCACGTAACAAATGGTTTACGAGAACAAAGCCCTTCATACCATAAAAATTGATCCGGTTCTAAATATGAAGATGCAATACATACCTTTTGTAATAGTGGTACACCATATAGATAAAATATTGCTCCATCTGTAGTATCCAATTTACCAGATCCTTGCCATCAAACTTCCTCATCTTGCTTTTTCTTGATTTTAGGAGCTCGATCTTGAAACGACTGTAACTCTGTACCTTCATATATTTATGTTCTCAAATTGTGAATTATAGTATCCCTTTGCATCCTCTTTCCAATGCCACTAGTCTGATCCAAATTGGATTCTCCAAGAAAGAGTTATGCACAATCTCCAAAGATGACCTGATTATAGACATTTCCAGAAGAGCGAACTTGTATGAAGTGCCACGTGTCACTGTTTCAACCTTTGTGACTAAAAAAATATACACAAGAAACTACAGTCTGTCCTCGTTCTATACCTTCTTACAAAATTTCAATCCAATGCCTAGAGAGAAAGTTATGACGATTTTCCCCAAGTCACATGTTTGGAATGTAATTCAGGAGTCTACAAAAAGATCAACTTCCTCAGATCATATCTCTGCAAATATAGCGCAAAAATCTCTGAAATTTGGATCCAAGATTCAGCGTGATTTCTTTTCAAATGTTTTTTTTAAGCTTCTGAAACATCGCAGAAGAAAGGTTATAGCAAAAATGCCATGATGACTTGTTTGGAGTAGCAAAACCCTAGAATCCAAAGCTCAAATACCAAATGTTATGAAACTAGCTCACAAAAAGATAGAAAAGATAAATCAATGCCTTAGAATTTAGTCTCTTCGAGGGGGCAACCTCCTTTACATTACATAAATGAAAAATTCTTGGATGATACAAATGAAATGACCTCCTTTCTGTATATAGGAGTCTAAGGGGTCATAACATAATCAGAGCCGACATAACAATAATAATGTAAGGGCACAATAATAACAATAGTGGGCTTCTATGGGGCACAATAGTAACAATATGGGCACTACCTCGGTACATCAATATAATAAATGGGTTGTACTTATAACAATAAGGAGTTACACTAGTAGTATAGGGGCCTAACAAACGTGCAGATGGTGGCCCTTACACAGAGGCTCACGTGGATGCAACAGGCAAAAGTGCTCAAGGAGTAGGTAGATGTTGTGCGACATAAGGAAACTGTCCTTAAGGGGCATGTACAACCATGGATTGATGAGGCATTCATCATTTCAACCTCGATTGAAGCCAAGCTCACACAGATGTAGGGAATACAGGAATAGGTGCAGGGCAACAATTTAGATATAGCAGTCTCTAAAAAACGCGTCCAGGAGGTACATCAAGCAGCTGCTCAGAGCACTGTCGATCTTGCAGTAATCTAGATAGAGTTGGGATCTCTTTGCATGAAGATCTTTGCACCAACAGAGTGACTCGAGGGCGAGTGATGATGTTTTTGTTGGGGGCCTGTTGGGCATGGGATCCCCCAAGGGTAGTTTTGGGGCTTAAAGCCCATATTTTGTCTAAAAAGTGTAAATCTGATGTAAAGACTCCACATTTTGTGGGCGCAGAGCGCAAAGTTGTAAATGAGTCATAGGGTTGTCCGCCCTCAGTTTTGTAATGTAATGTTAGCTTTAGAGATCGGACCATGGGATTGTATAAACAGAGTGAGGCTTAAGTTGTAAATCAGTTAATAGGAGAAAGAATGGAGAATTGAGTCTTGTTTGAAGTGTAGAGTCGAGTCTTTGGGTCGTAGAGTAGGAGAAGACTTTGCAGCTAAGTGTGCAGGGTGAGTTGAGTCTATAACCATTGAAGCATTAATAAAGAGAAGTTTCACATCAATTCTGTGTATCTATTTCATGTTTTTATACTTTGAGTATGTTGGGTATGAATTGAATTTTTGTTGTTTATATGGTGTGCGAAAATATATGATTGTGTTGATTAAGTAAATGTGAGATAAAGTATTTGTTTATGAAAAGTTAACTAACATTTCTAAGAGGATAAGTAAGATATGTAGTGTGATTTGGGGAAATAGTGCAAATTGCTTCCATAACAGTGTGAAAGCACCTCAGCCCCTGGTGAGGGTTGCACGAAGGTGGTTATAACAGATCACAAAGGTATCACAGGACAGGATAGTGTGCAAAGTAACCTATGTGAAGGTATTCACAGTTGGACTAAATCGACCCCTTAGACATCTTGAGGGTGTGGAAAACTAGTTACAACATCCCCCCATACTGCCTCGGGTGAGACTTCAGTCCATGCACCATGGGTTGATGCCCAAGGGGTCAGTAGTGAAGGGATTTGTTTTGCTAATTAACTCTAAACCTAAGTCAGGCCCCATGAAGCCAACACTTCAAGGCAATGACAGTGGGCTTGTCAGCCTCTTTTTTTGTGGGCAGTGCTCCATCTGGCAGCACTATCACACTAGAAGCCTTCATGCGTAGCATATCGATAGCCTATGATGTACCGATAGCTAGGTTAGTGGATAGCGTATCGGCTGGCACCACACAGGTCTGCAACTCTTGTATCCCAGTCTGGATGGCCCCTAAGATGAACTACTGCTGCTTTTAAAATTGTTGTAGGGCCTCCACGGTGACATCTTTGACTGTGTCACTGATATCATATAAGTCGCCCTCCGTCAATGTGATAAGGTCTAGTGAGGTCTTTGTTTCCTTGGATTTCCTTTTGGACCCACCATTCACCGGCTCTGTTGGGCACTTAATGCAGGCAAACGTCTCTTGAGGGTTTGTTTTATACTGCTCTGTGTCCTCCTCTTTGGTATCAGGTGAAGGTGACCACATGCCTTTGTCAGAGCCCCACTTTGTCCCACTAGTCTATTTTCCTAGTCTGTTTTACCTGGGCCTCCTCAGCAGCCTCCTTCTTCCACTTTTCTATTAGCTGTGCCATCTTCAGCTTGGCCAATTCCTTCTTCTTCTGTGTGGTGGAATTGCTTCCACCCACTACCAAGCCCGTGGTAGTGCACCACTCCGCCAGCCATTTATCAAGCACCGCATTGATGGCATCATTTATGGCTAGGTACGGGAAATAGTACCACTTATGTGCAAGGTCCTTCCATGCCTTGATTGATATCTGATGGAAATCAGCATAGCTCTATAGGTTAGTGTATACTGTGGCAGAAATTGTGGCTTGTGATTGATAGCCATCATGATATTCATTTCCATCAAGATCCAGAAGATCTTACTGTCCTGAACATGCTCTGCATCCTTGATCACCCATAGCGAAGCGTACCTTGCTTTTTCAGGAAGGTTTGGCGTGACTGAAGGGAACTAGCTATCCTCTGGTAGCTCCCATGCTACCAACATGAATGATAGCAAGATCCATGCATAGTGGAAGGGATTTCTTTGCTCTTGCACTTTTCGGCAGTTCACCAAGAACTCTCCGCGAAGGTAGTCTGACCAGTTAAACTAGATTCCTTCTACACACTACTATTTGAGCACAACGACAGGCACCAGAACATCATTGGCACAATACTTTCGTATCACCTTCCCTGCAAGGATCTGCATTGCCACCTTCACAGTGGGGTCACGGATGCTAGAGATAGCATACCCACGTGGCTTCTTCACCAGTTTGAAAGTCTCTTCCATTAATTCTATGAGCGCCTGCTTGCCACCCTTGCCACCAAATCTCGTAGCTGAATTTTTTCCTGTATAGGTCAGGCATGTTATTCTATGAATTAACATATCAGTGATGGGTATTGACTCCTCCAACCACAAACACCCATCATGCACCAAGCACAACAGCTGCCTGATGACCAAAAAATGTCACAGGGCTGCAGTTATAGTGCGGCCCCCAAAGCAGGTTGAGTAATCCTGCCTTCTCTACTCCTTTAAGCCATTTCTGCGGCTCCAATGTTGTCATCCCTGTACTCGTGTCTATTATGTGGTGCATCAACTGTTTGGTCACTAGGTGTAGGAACTTCTTGTGGTCCACCAAGTCCTAGTCTTCGAGCTTCAATATGGCCATCCATGCAAAGTGCGGACCATCAAAAGTGATTTCATCCGGTAATGGAGGGGTTTGTAGGGGAGTCTTACTTTCATCAATGTCCTTTGGTACCTTGGACATAGGCTTGCGTGGAGGGACATACTCTAGAAACCGCATAATAGGGTCTGCACCCTGGGTTTCAACCTCCTCCATTTCCACTCCCACATCCTCATCGTCCATGGGGATGTCTTCAATATCCTCCTCTTCTGATTGTAGGTTTATAGCCTTGCCTTTCTCCTGGGCAATGGGATTTAGTGGGTTTCGTCTTGGTGATGCATGCACTGGTATAACAGGCTACTTTCCATTCTTCTCTTTCATGGTATCCTTGGTTGGGGTTGGCTTCGGCCTTGGTGTTTTTGGGGATTTAGGGACGTCAGCCAATACTTCGGCCACTTCCGGGGCAGCTACTTTGGTGCCTATATCAATCTCCTACACATTCTCCGCGACTACCACTCTTTCCGTGTCCATAGCCTTTGTGCATCTCGACATGACGCTATTCACTAGTGCTTGTTTCTCCTTTGAGAATTGTTCAAACAGTGGACTCACTACTAGATCTTGAAATAATTCACAACACATGTGCACCTGAGAGAGCAAAAAATCAATTCCCAAAATGCCAAGTGTTTTTCGTTGGACAACCACTTGTAATTTATAGTGCATTTTGAATTCAAATCCGACGTTCCCCCCAAAAATTGACTCATTAATGTTAGATTGGTGACAGATTTTCATGGATCTAAGCCATAAATTCCATCTTAAATTCTAGCTGCTTGCTCCATTTGGCCTTACTTCTACCGTGTTTTCATGAACAGTGACTTTAACTATCACTTTCCTGAATACCTGCACAATTTCTCCCTAGGTAGTGCAAATCCCTCTGCGCTACCACAGAACCAGTGACATGTCCTTGCTTTGCGCCATCTTCCAATTGCATAGCTCCCCAACCCGGGTAGTGTAGTTTATAGTCCCACTCCTTTCAGTTTCCTAGAGCGTTAAGATTGTGCTTCTTTCATTTAGTCACATGGCCGGACCACTGGTGTATGGCTTTAAGCGACTGCCATTCACCTTTCCTGGGAAGGGTTTTCCATTTAATTTGACCAACTGTACCACTCCTCTATCGGTAATATCCTTAATAACATAAGGCCCTAACCAGTTCATCCTAAATTTTCCTGGAAATTTATCAAACTTACTGTCATATAACAAAACCAGGTCATTTACCTTAAATGTGCACTACTTATGTGTTGATCATGCCATGACTTTTCACACTGCTTTTGGACTTGCTGGTCAAATCTAGCCAAAAATATTTCTTCTTCGAGCTCATCCAACTATGTGAGCCTCTCCTCCAGGGCTCCATGATCTGTCATAATTATGAGCACTGCTATGCACAGAATAGGTACAATGTATTCCATAGGAATTACCACTTCCACACCATAGACAAGCCTAAAATGGGTATGTCTAGTCAACTTCTTGCATGTCATTCATTAAGCCCATAGTATTGCAGGTATGCATAGGTCCAAATCACTTCACTAAGCATTGTAAACCTTGGTCAGTGCATTTTCGAGCACTTTGTTGAGCACCTCCACTGTCCTGTTAGCATGTGGGTGATAAGGTGTACTCTTCTGGTGGTATACCTAAAATTCCTTCATTAGTGAATTGATCGTCTCACTCAAGAAGTGCATAACACGATCACTCATCAAGATCTTAGGAAATCCAAATCGTGTTAGTACATGCTCAAATAGGAGTGTCATGGTCATCGCGCCCGTGCAATCCTTCACTGATTACGCTTCGGCCGAACGAGTCAAATACTATTTCGTAGTGATAATGTACCTTGCTCCTCTCTTTCCTTGGGGTCGAATGGATCCTACAAAACCTATCACCCACTTCTCTAAGGGTTGCAATGTTATTTGTGGATTCAAAGGCATTTCATCCATCTGTGATGGCCTACCTATTCTTTGACATACATAACACACCTTGCAATATGCTTTTGAATCCCGATGAAGGGTTGGCTACCACAACCCTACGTGTAGAATATTCGGTGTGGTTTCTCTCCCTGCATAACGTCCTTTCACAGCTCCCCCATCACAATATCTCATCAATCGCATTTTGTACAAATGCTCAACAATGCCAAAGAAATCTACCGTGCGTACCACTAATTCCTTCTTTTCCTGGATAGTGTATCCTTCCGGGCATTTCCTGTTGTTAATAAGTGTATTATATACTCAAAGGGACCATCCATGACATGCACTGCAAATAGCTGAGCATCAAGAAATCCTTCTTCAAAGTTAGTAGGTTCCTCCCCTGTTTTGATGCGTGATAGATGATTTGGCCCTGTGTTCAATTGTCCAGGATTCATGACAACTTCAAAATCGTACTCTTGGAACAATAAGAGCCATATGCAGATTCTCCACCCCAACACAAGATTATTGACCAGGTACTTCAGCATGGAGTGATCTGCATACATCTTAAAATGGCCTCCTAGCAGGTAGTGCCAATACTTCTGGAGCACATACAACATAGCTAGCCACTCACACTCAGTCGTGGAATAGTTCTTCTCTACTTTGGAATATCTACAACTTGCAAACAAGATAGGATGCTCGAAGCCTTCTCCTCCATCTTGCATTAGTACTGCTCCCAACGCTATACATGACGCATCGACATGGACATGAAACTCTTTCTTCCAGTTTGGGAAGGCTAGAATTGGCATTGTAACCATCTTTTCTTTCGATATATCCAAGCTCTTCTTAAAATCATCATTCCAACAGAATGTGACATCCTTGTTTAACGATTTCTCCATCCATGCAGTGACTTGGGAATATCTTTTGATAAAATTTCTATAATATCCTGTATGTCCCAGAGTAGCACACAGCTGTTTCACACTCCTCAACACTTCCAAGTTTAGTATCACCGCGATCTTCTTGGGGTCTACCATAGTCCTTGTCTGCAAACCACATGCCCCAATAGGTTTCCAAAAGAATGCAAAAAAGACACTTCTTGAGATTAAGCATAATCTGGTATCTTCGACAGGTATCCAACATCAGGTGCAAGCTTGCTACATGGCGTTTAACCAGTCCAAATGTAGTCCAGTCATCAAAATATACCTCTAAGAACTTATGAATAAATTCCTTGAATGCCGCAAAAACCATGCACGAAAAGATAGTAGGCACATTCTTCAATCCAAATGGAATTATAGTGTACTGAAAACAACCCCACTCAGTTGCGAAGGTTGTCTTTCTCCTATCCTCTAGTGCGTTTTTTATTTGGTGGGACCCAGAGAACCCATCAGCGAAGGAATATGCTTCCTGGTTGCCTACATTGTCCACAACTTCATCAGTGAAAGGAGTCAGGGAAGATAGACGTCATTCATTTTTCTAAGATCCATGCATATCCTTATTTCATCCTTTTGCTTCTTCTCTTGCACCAACATTGGGCTTACCCAATCAAATTCTTCCACAAGCTCAATGAGGTCTGCTACGAGCATCTTTTCTAGTTCTATGCCAACCTTCTCCTTATATTTCGGATTGAGACGGTAAGGTCTTTGCTTAACGGGCTTCACGTCAGGATTTAACATGATCTTCATCATTCCTAGGTACCCGATTATTCCTTTCAGATCTATAAACTTGGTAGGGAATAAGTCTTGGTATTCGTGGAGTAATTCACCAACCTTATCCGACATCATCTTGGCCCAATAGTCTCCAATCTTCACGAATTTGGGTTCTGCCTCCATACCATTGTTTACTTGTTTTTTTTTTGATGACGCGGTTATATAAAGGTTCTTAATCTCTAGTCCTTGAACCTCGTGGTGGCCTTCTATTTCTGGAATGTTAATCTTCCACAGATCCTCATCCTCTTCTTCAGTAGTTATATTATAACATTCTAGTGCGTGACTCAGAAGAGTAGCCCATTCAGGTTGAATCAGGTCTAAAGGATCCTATGGTATCCTAAATATTGTTGATTTAACCTCTTGTAGCGCTTCATCAATACTGTCAAACCCATCCTCAAAGCTAAATGTCATCATGAATCCTTTGCCTAGGATATCACATTCACCTGTCCCATGGCAGAGATCTGTTACTATATACCAATTCGTTGGTATAACATCCAGGGTATGATAGAACAAGTGCACCCACTCAGTTTGGGGCTTTTCTCCATAAGCCTGGGTCCATTTGGCCAGATGTGCACGCAGATCATTTTTCCCATCATACTTGTCTATCAATCGCACATTAGGCTTCCCAAATCATGTTCTCATCATCCTCCTACATTCACACCAATCATCAAAGCTTCCCTTGTGCGTACTCCACCATCTTGTGGGCGTAGCATGCAGTGCCCAGTCCAAGGCTTGGAAGCACTAATTTTTTGGCACCTCCCTTTCAAATGCATAAAAAAAAATATATCTACCTCATTCAGACCATCATAAGTAGGTAGATTTCTTACCTCTAACGGCACACAACACAACGACTGAGTCATCATGTTGTAATTTAGTGTAGTCACTTCATGTAACCAATTATTCCAGCATTCTATTTCTTTGTCGGAGTTCGAAGTGGAGGAACTCTTGTGATCCCTTGTAATCCATCCATCTGTTGTTAGATTCACCCAATATTGGTCTCGCACTGTTATCTTATAGATATAGTCTAGGTTGTCATCACTCTCATAATCGCTGACAGGTTCAGTATAGTGTGATCCTTCAGAAAAATCAAGGGGTACTATTAAATGCAACAATTTATTCTCAAAGATCATCTTTTGCTTCTTCAGATCGATTACCCCGTTCATATCAATAGCCCAATAAATTCCCAGGAGCGCAGGATAGGGATTGTTTTCATCCACTATCTCTATCACTTCAAAATCAACTGGTGCACTTGCTCCCTTAATATCCACGTTCACCCCTTGCAACTGCCCCATGGGTATGATCTTCTGCTGGTTCACCATCCTTAGCTGAATCGGAGACCATTGCAGTGCAGGTCTCGCCATTTGTTCCCAAGTCTACTTTGGTAGGATATTCGCATCTGACCCCAGGTCCAAAATGACTTGATCCATTTCATACTCTCCTATTTGTGCAGTCAGTCTCATCTCTCATCCCGTTCTTGTTTTATATTTGCCAATTTTTCATACTATGCATGGCTCACTTGGCACAGTTCCAGTGCATCTATTTATGAGTTCTTGTAACCCTTTCACAACCTTACTATCGCATAGTAACTTCATACAATTTTCCAAGAAATTTATGAGCATTGAGGGGTCCATCTCCTGCTCAGGATTATCCTTTCTTCTTCAGGTGGAGGCCTCAGTGAAGCTCTTTTTAGCTTCCATGAAGGTTTCACGTGCATGCTCCAAATCGAACTCAACCTCCTTTTCTAGGGCTTTGCAAACCCATGTACTATCTTTTGGTTGTTTCCCCTTGTCATATCCTATCGTCATTCCACTTTTGAACACTATATTTATGGTTGGATCTTCCTCGTGTGGCTCAGATCTCATCATCTATAGGTTCTGAGTCATTAGAGGTGGTAGTGCCCCTTTGTCACGTATCCTAGCTATCAGCGTAAGGCAGTCTTCTGTTTCATGATCAAATAGTGTGCAATACTTGCATGATGGATGCGTTGGATTAGTGAAAGCATGGGCATAGTGTCTTGGTCCTCTGTAGTTATAGCAAATCAACTGCCCTCGACCTTTACTAGGGCCTACTCCACCTCGACCTCTTCCGCACCCCTGAAATCCTATTTGCACCATTCTTGTGCTCTGGTGAAGGGGCCACGTTTTGGCCTGAACCCTATAGGTGGGAGTTCTATCCATCATCAATTCATAACTCCTACAATTACACTCATAATGCCATACCGATCTACAAAAGTTGCATAACAACGGTTGTGGTGTCTGTACATACCTCTGCAACATATGACAGTTATCCCGTGGCATGGTTTCCTTCTACCTAACAGATAGCACACCATAACGCAGGCCCCGTGCTAGGCCTTTCTTGAGCTTCTGGACTTAAAGGCATCAGTGCTCCTCCTTCAATATAGTTCACAAAGACCAGACAATGGTCTTTGTCATGACCCTGACTCTTGCATTTCAAGCATAATACCTCCTCACGTACCTCTGGTTGAACCGTCTTGTCCTGCTTCAGACTTTGCATCTCAAGACACAAATTTTTCAATTGTGCTTGGATCTACTGAACTCCTAAATTAGGATCTTTCATTAGAGTTTCATGTAGTCTCATGGAAATCTCCAAGGCCTCTACCTTAGTTGTTATCTTCTACTGCGAAAATGCACTCCTTAAGTTTGGTAGTGGTGAAGGCACAAACCACTCATGATGTTGTCCATCATTCAAATTCATGTTGGCTTCACGGATTGTACATTTCAGCCTCTGATTTAGTTCCCAAGGCACCTCGCCTAGTTGCATCGTGATCTCTTTGAATCCCACAATCGACTGTGCCTTAGATTTAGGCCTACTAAATTCCATATTCAATGTGGCCTAGATGTCTACCACTCCAGCATTCGGGTTATCGTTAGAGTACTTAATATACCAGGTTAGTGCATGAATTTGCAGAGCACTAACCAATTACGCCTTCTTTATATGATCATCTTTAACACCTTAAGCTTCACATATAACCCTCACAATGAACTAGAATGGGTCCAGGTCCTCATTTCCCAAGCCTTTCAATAAAGGCAACTTCACTGTATTTGCCATACTGAACTGTGGTGGAGGTGGAGGAGGTATGGGTGAAGTTGGAGGTGAGGGTGGTGAAGTCAAAGATGGTGTGGGCTGAGATGATATTCGTGGGAATCCTTGTCTTATTAACTGAATAGCACTTCGTAGATAAACCTTCATTATCCCTTCTTAATCACCTCGCAGAGGTGAAATCAAGGGACTATACTTTGGACCCTTTTTTCCTTCGTTCTTGTACGTTTTTCCACTTCGCGTAGTCCTGAACATCAAGGTAGATGTGTAACCCTTTTTTCACACAATAACATTTTAATCCAGGTATTCAAATATTTTACGTACTTACCTCATGGTCCTTTGAAAAAGTGTCGCTCTGCCTTGCTGTAGCTGACTAAGGTGTTGACACAAATTCTGTCACAAATCCTCCTATGACGCGATCGAGCCAATGGTTGAAAACACTAGCGATGTTATCCTCCGATGCTTCCAACCTTCGCACTAGCTCTAGGTTCCACACAATAGGACCGATAAGTTTCCACCTTCCTTGGCTATCTGCTAGCTTCACGATCCACCCATATAGCTTAATAGGGAAGGAGAAGAAAAGGATCTTGTGGATCTCTGTATATAGGTATCTTTCCAACCATTGTTCCTTTGTTAGTCATGGGTTTATGTTTTCTTGTGCCACAAATTCATGAATATTTTTTATCTAACCAGTCTCCAATATCCTTTTTTATTGGATTCCAGTGATACAACATCACACATCTCTTATGCAAATTCTAGTCCTGGAACCGAAACCATTTGTTGGCTTGGAGGGGCCTGACATAGGTTCAATGTTAATTAGCCAAACAAATACCTACACTATTGGCCCTTTCGCCATCAGCCCGCGGAGTGCAAACCGAAGTCTCACCTGAAGCAACATGGGGGGATGCTGGAACAAAGTTTCCACACCCTATGATGGTCGTGATGTCATTTGATTTCTTCTATCCCTGCTTTCACGTAGGTGGTTTCATTCTAGGTCTTGCAAGACAAATCCTCTATTCCCTTCCTCAATAGCTTCGTGAAAGTATGTGATCGACCTTCGTATAGCCCTACCCTATGGCTCAGGTATAGCAGTGCACCATGTAGATTCCTCACATATCCTGATTGATTTGTTTATCTCGTCAAATACTTAAATTTATCACCACGTAAGCAGATATTTGTGATTGTGTTCAGTTATTCAATGTAATTGCATTCATTCACGCATCATATAAGCATAATAAAGGGAATTCATAGATAATATATCCAAACCCATCAATTGAACAAAAACACAAAAATTGCAGAATAACTCATTTTATTAATATCTCGAAGCGTTATAGACTCTATCCACCCTGCGCACACAACTGCAACGGTCCACACACTCAACTGTGGACTTCTACCCTAGGCCTCTATGCACTTAACTTCATAGCCTCTACCAGTGCTATGACTGTAGACTTAGACCTTTCTTTAGAGCTATCACTCTATTACATGATCTTCCATTCTTTCCATTGATTTATTGATTCCTAAACTACTTAGAGCTTAGCTCTTTTTATACAATCCCATGGTCCGCAGACCATGGGTAGGTCTCTTACAGCCAAATTTACTTTACAAAACTAAGGGCAGACTACCCTTTTTGACACATAACACCTTCATGATCTACGACCAAAAAATGCAGATTCTTTATAATCATATTACACAATTTGACATAACATGGGTTTTTAGCCCCAAAACTGCCCTTGGGGGATCCCACTCCCAACACATTGTCCAACACTTCATCAGTGAATGGAGTTGGGAAAGGATCATGCACACAAGCGTCATTCAATTTCCTAAGATCCACACATATCCTTAAGTCATCCTTCTGCTTCTTCCCTTGTACCACCACTAGGCTTACCTAGTCAGATTATTCCATAGGCTCAACGGTGCCTACCATGAGCATCTTATCTAGCTTTAAGCAAACCTTCTCCTTATATTTTGGATTGAGACATTAAGGTCTTTGATTAACCAGCTTCACATCGGGTTTCAATGTAATCTTCATCATACCTAGGTCCCCGATTATCCCTTTCAGTTCTGTAAATTTGGTAGGGAATAGATCCTGGTATTCACATAGCAATTCAGTGACCTTATCCAAAGTCGCGTCATCCCAATAGTCTCCAATCTGCATGAACTTAGGTTTTGCCTCTGTACCAGTGTTCACTTGTTTCATTTTCGATGGCAAGGTTATATCAGGGTTCTCTATATGTGGTCCCTTGACCTCATGGTGACCTTCTATTTCTGAAATGTTAATTTTTCGCGGATCCTCATCTTCTTCCTTAGTAGTGACATTATAGCACTCTAGCACGTGACTCGGCTGAGTAGCCCACTCAAGCCAAACTAGGTCCAAAGGATCCTATGGTATCTGAAGGATAGCTACTTTGACTTCTTGTAGCACTTCATCAATGGAGTCAAACTCATCCTCAAAACTAAATGTTGGCTTAAGGGGGCCTGACCAAGGTTCAATGTTAATTAGCCAAACAAATCCTACACTACTGGCCCTTTTGGTATCAGCCTACGGAGTGCAGACTGAAGTCTCACTCGAAGCAGTATGGGAGGATGCTAGAACCAAGTTTCCTCACCCTGAGATGCTTGTGATGTCATTTAATTCCCTCTATCCATTCCTTCGCGCAGGTTGCTTTGCTCTAGGGCTTACAAGATAAACCCTCTATTTTATCCTTTAATACCTTCACAAAAGGATACGATCGACCTTCATGCAGACCTAGCCTACTAGTTAGATACTTTCACACTGCTATGGCAATGTGTCGTGCAGATTCCCCAATTATTCTGAGTGTCTTACTTATCTTTATAGAGAAATTATAGTTAACACCACGTAAATAGGTATTCATAATTGCATTCACTTATTCAATGTAATTACAACCATTCGTGCATCATATAAGCATAATAAAGGAAATTCATACACAAAATATCTAGATGCATTAATAGACAAAAGACACAGAAATTGCAGAATATCTTTCTTTAGAAATATCTTCCAAGTGTTTACAACCTCTACCCGCCCTGCAAACGCAGCTGCAGGGGTCTGCGCACTCAGTTGTGGACTTCTACCCTTGGCCTCTATGCACTCAGCTGCAGATCCTCTACCTACACTACAACCCAAGACTTAGACTCCTTGCTCCTAGGCTATGACTCTATTCCATCGTGTGCCTCTATCTCTTGTCCCCCTAACTACTTAGAGCTCATCTCTTCTTATACAATCCCATGGTCCACGGACCATGGGTAGATCTCTTACAACCGACTTTACTTTACAAAACTAAGGGTGGAATACACTTTTTGACACATAACACCTTCATGCTCCATGACCAAAAAATGTGGAGTCTTTACAATTATATTACAAAATTTGACTTAATCATGGGCTTTTAGCCACAAAAATACCCTTGGGGGATCCCGCTCCCAAAATCAAGCTAATGGGATGGTGGAAGCATTCAATAAGGTGTTGGAGAACATGCTAGCCAAGGTTTCCAATGCTTAGCGAATTAATTGGGACTTGCGCATACTCGTAGTACTATGGGCTTTTCGAACGACATGGAAAAAGTTAAGTAGTGATGCTAATGGAATATATTGTGCCTAGTCTATGTATAGTGGAACTCACGAGTATGATAGATCATGGAGCTCTGGAAGAAAGGCTCGCACAACTTGCTGAGCTTGAGGAAGAAAGGTTTTTGGTTGGATTTCACCAACAGGTCCAAAAGCAACGCGCAAAATCATGTTATGATCGACACATTAAACTACGCACCTTTAAGGTAAATGATCTGGTTTTGTTATATGACAACAAGTTTGATAAATTTCCAAGGAAATTCAAGATGCACTGGCTAGGGCCCTATTTCATTAAGGATATTACTGATGGTGGAGTAGTTCAGTTGGTTAAACTTAATGGAGATCCCTTCCCAGGAAAGATGAAAGGTAGCTGATTGAAGCCATAGAACAGTGATCTGGCAAAGTGACTATATGAAGGTGGCATAGTCTTAGCACTCCAGGTAGCTAAAAGGAGGTGCGGGACTATAAACTACACTGCCTGAGTTGGGAAACTTTGCGATCAGGGGATTACGCAGAACGAGGAGATGTCACAAGGTTCACAACAACGCAAAGAGAGCTGTGCTACCTGGGGAAAACCCAGGCAAGTCAGCTGGAAAGTGACCGTTAAAGTCACTATTCATGATTTGATGATGAGAATAAGACTAAATGGAGCAAGGGGGCGGTATTTAAGATGAAATTTATGGGTAAGATCCTTGAAATTCTACCGCCAATCTAGCATTAATGAACCGAATTTGGGGGGAATGGTCGAATTTGAATTTTAAATGGCCTATAAATTACATGTGGCTACCCAAAGAAAAACACTTGATATTTTAAACATTGAGTTGGTGAGCTCTCAGATGTGCATGAACCATGCATTCTTCGAAGTATTTCTTAACTGCCTAGCATTTGATTGATTTCCACAGCTCGACTGTAATATCATCTGTGACATTTTCCTAGGATCATAAGCTATGGGCATCGAAGTAGTGACAGCCGAGGGGGCTATGCTAGAAGTTGTTATGGAGGCAAAGGGAGCTTCTCCAGAGGCTGCAGAGGTACTAGCTAAAGTCCCCAAGTCACCACGGATGCCTAGACTGAAGCCTACCATGACTAAGGAGAGTGCGAAGGATAAGAAGGGCAACCAGGTCGTGACACTCGTGCGCACATCACCTAGAAGAAACCCATAGAAGGACAATCCCACCACATAGGAAAAGGGAAAAACTATTAACTTGCAGCCGCGGGAGGAAGAAATTGAGGAGATCATGATGGATGATGAATATTTGGGGGTGGAAGTGGAAGACATTGAAGTCGAGGGGTTTGAATCTATTACTATGATTCTCGAATGCATCCCTCTGTGCAAGGGCAAGACCAAGGTACTGAAGGACATTGATGAAAGAAAGGTCGCCTTGCACATACCTCTGCTGTCGGATGAGATTGTCTTTGAAGGACAGTGCTTGGGGAGGGTTCCGCTGTTGAAATTGGAAGACTAGGACTTAGCTGACACTGAGAAGTTCCCTCACTTGGTGACAAAACAAATAATGCACCGCATTGTTCATACAACCAATAGGATGACTGCATTGGAACCGCGAAAGTGGGTTAGGGGTGTAGACAAGGCATGTCTACTCAATCAGCTATGGGTGCCACACTACAGTCGCACGCCCATTATAGTATTGGTAATCAAGTAGCTGCTATGCTTGGTGTGCGATGGGTGTTTGTGGCTAGAGGAGTCAACACCAATCACCGACAAGTTGATCCATAGTATCAGATGGCTGCCATATACCGGGGAAAATCCAGCCATGATGTTTGGTGGAAAAGGTGGCGAGCATGCCACCTCGAAGGCCATGAAGGAGAAATTCAAGTTCATGAAGAAGCCACGAGGCTATGCCATCTTGAATATTTGCGATCCTATGTCCAATGTGGCCACACAGATTTTGGCATGGAAAGTTATGCAAAAGTTTCACAAAGATGAAGTGTTGGCACCCGTCGTCGCTCCAGTGGCCCAATTTTTAGAAGGAGTTTAGTTTAATTGGGTGCACTATCTCTGCAGTGAGTTCCTCGTGAACTTCCGTGAGGCACAGGAGCTCAGCAATACCTTCCACTATGCATGGCTCTTGCTGTCCATTGTGCTCGTATCCTGAGAGCTGCCTGAAGATAGTCAATTCCCCTCAGTCATGCCAGACCTACCAAAAGTAGCAAAGTACGCTTCACTATGGGTGAGCAAGGATGCTCAGCGCATCAGGGATATAAAGATCTTTTGGATCTTCATGGAAATGAATATACGCATGGCCATCAACTACAAGCCATGATTGTCACCTACTGTGTTTGTGAAACTACAGGAGTACATGGAGTTCAAGGTAGAGTTTTAGCGTGTATCGATCAAGGCACAAAAGGACCCTGAGGAGAAGTGGCATCGCTTTCCTTACATGGAAACGGACGATGCGATTGATTTAGTTCTTGATCTTTAGCTGGAAGAGTGGCACACTACCTTAGACTCGATGATGGGATCGAGCAATTCTGCCACGCAGTGCAATAGGGATGAGGCCAAGCTCAAGATGGCGCACCTGGCTAAGAAGACAAAGAAGGAGGCTGATGCCATGGCCTATGATGGGCATGATGCTACACAACAGGCGAACAAGCAGAATGGCAGAGTACAGTAAACTCTTAAAAAGGTGTGAGGTTGCCCTCGCTCAAAATTGAGGAAGAAATGGTTGAGCATATATAACAACATGGAGAAAATCTACAGATGACATCATTCTGCATCAAGCATCCAAGAGGACAGGAAAATGTTGGGCTGCGGAAGAAATCCAAGGCCAGTAAGACGTTGCTAGACCCAATCACCCTAACAGAGGTGATTTGAATGACATTGGAGACATGGTGCGGGATGTCACTGCAGAGGTATTACAACAGTTCGAGTAGCAGCAGCAACAAGTATTAGGGTCCATGCAAACGGGTCTACATGAGCTACAAATCTATGCATCACAGACTAGTGTGACATCCACCACCCTTACCATTGGTACTTCAGAAGCCACCGGGATGATGCATGTGAAGGACTCCTGAGCGATAGTGCTATCGAAGGGAGAAATGACCACAAAAAATGAAGTTGACAAGCCTGCTGTTAGCACCCTCAAGGCAGTGGGGCTAAATTTGGTAGCGCTTCCTGGTGAGGCACTCCACCTACTATAGGATGGGGTGATCGCGGCATTGAGGGCCCGTGAACAGTGCACCTTGTAGGTGATTAGTGAGTAGAAGATCAATAATGTGCAGATGGCCCTGTAGCAAGACACTGCTCTCACTTCCATGGTGGAACATAATAACACAAATCATCGTATGATTAAGGTCATGAAGGAAGCTTGTTGAATGGTCCCCGAATTGGCCATTCCTAAGGATGTGGAGGTAGGTGAATAGATCCACAAACTTGCTACGGGGGTGCACGATGCTCGCATAGAGTTTGCCAAGATTCAGCTGGAGCCGAACCTCCAGATTGTAGAGTTTCAGTTGAAGGCCCAACCTTCAACTTCGTCGGAAGTAAAGGAGTAGCACGCAACCGCTATCACAGAGGCGATAACCGTAGTAGACAGTGCAGTAGAATACTGCACACGGATGTTTGAACAATTGTTTGAAGTACTGACTAGTCTGCAAGAAGATCCTAATGTACAGAAGCTAGAGACAAAGGCGTGAGAACTACAATAGTGCTATGATGAGGGGAAAGGAACAACGCGCACTGTCGCCCTCAAATAGAGACTTGTGATGCTACAAGAGGCTAACACACTGAAGGAATAGGTAGATGCAGCTCAACAAAAAGAGGAAGTTTTGAAGGCACACTTAAAGCCTTGGTTGGACAAGGCCTATTCAGTCATGACCTCCATTGAAGGAAAGATTTATAGTCTACAGGTGACTCAACAAATGCTTCAAGCTAATAGTTGAGGATAGTGGCAGTCATATAGGTCAAGCTGGGAGGTCTTCGCACCAAGATATCCGCACCTGCGGAGTGACTCGAGGGTGAGTCACCATGTTTGTGTTGGCAACCTATTGGGAACAGGTTCCCCCAAGAGTATTTTTGGGGGCTAAAAGGCCATGTTTTGGGAAATTTATGTAATAAAGTTGTAAAGTCTACACATTTTGTGGTCATAGAGTGTGAAGCTGTAAAGAGTCATAAAGGGTTGTCTGCCCTTATTTTTTAAAGTGGCAAGTTAGCTGTAAATATCTACCCATGATCTGCAGACCATGGGATTGTATAAAAAGAAGCTAAGTAAGTAAGCTATAAGTAGTTAGGAGAGTTAAGACTGAAGAGTTGGTAGCAAAGTAGAGTGGAGAAGTCTAAGTGTTCTGAGGTCTTAGTGTAGGTAGAGGCTCTGCAGCTGAGTGCACAGAGAAATAGGGTAGAAGTCTGTAGCTGAGTGCACGGACCCATGCAACCATGTGCACAAGGTGGATTGAGTCTGTATTAAGTTGGAATATATAAATAAAGAGAAGTATTATGCAATTACTATGTATTTAGTCTTTGTTAATGCATTTTATTATATTATGATCTGAGTTTATTTTATGATGTTTATTTGATGTGCGAATGTATGTGATTATATTTGTTAAGTGAATGAAAGCAAGAATATAGTTTATGCGACGATAAATGTAATTGATTGGTAGAATAAGTAGACACTTGAGATAACTTGGGAACCTATAGAATACATCGTCATATAAGCATCAAAGTACCTGAACTGTAGGTTAGGGCTACGCAAAGGTTAGTTGTAAACCTTCGTAGAGGTACTGAGAGCAAGATAAAAGGTAGCTCGATAAGCCCTAAGGCTTAACAACCTACGTGAATGCATGACTAGGGGCTATAAACTAGCATCACAACCATCTCAGGTTGGAAAAACTTCGTTCCAGCATCCCCCCATACTGATTTGGGTGAGACTTCGATCCGCGCTCTGCAGGCTGATGCCGAAAGGGCCAGTAATATAGGGACTTGTTTGGATGACTAACATTGAACCTGGGTCAGGTCACACAAAGCCAATTGTAGGGTATCGTCGAGATAACACTTCCATCCACTCCGCCTCCATCATCACCTTCACCTCCATTAGCACCTTCGCTATTGAACATGGCCAACGTTATGAAGATGTAAATATTGAGAGGTTTGGGGACAAAAGGCCCTAAACAATTTTGGTTTGTAGCAAATGCTATGTGGAAGTCATAGAAGATTATAGATGATGACTTGAAGAAAGCATAGCTGGTTAGAATATTGCAGGATAGAGCACTAAGCGCCCAACAATGAATTCAAGAAGCCTAAGTCGCAATCCAAGTCAGTGACAGAGGTCAAAGAGATCCAACAAAAACTAAATGAGTCTGCATGGGACTTTGATCAGAGGTTGAAATGTCTCCTCCAACAAGGTAATATGCAGATCATAGATGATCAACATGAGGATTGGTAAATTTATAGATATTTATATGAAATTAAAACCCTCACCCATTTAGGCTGTGTCGCAGATTCAGTCACAACTGGATAGCCTGCATATGCAGTTACAGAGCCTCAAGAAGGGGGTCCTGACCCCTTCAAACCAGAGAACACTGCTAGGCCATGTATGGGAGTGGTACCATGGTGCGATATTTTTTAGATTAGAAGAAATCATACGATGGACTATTTTCATCTACTACAAAAGTTTGTGCAGACTCCACAACAACTATTCTATAATTTCTGTAAGTTTGTGTATCATGACGAACACAATTGCTGAAGTTACAAACTAATGATGGACAAAACACCAACATATAGAGTACAAATCGAGGCTCATCCTCAAGATCAAGGCATAACTGCAATGCATAGAGGATATCAGGGATGAGGAAGAGGAAGCAAAGGAGGGGCTAGAAGAGGGCATGGCCAGATCATCTGTTGCAACTATGGAGAACCAAGTTACTTTGTGTGTGATTGTTAGAATGAAACACATCCCTCATGTCAATATTGTCACCAATTTTATCATTTCATGGAACATTGCCCTGTGCTCATCGCGAATATGAAAGAAAAGAAGTCTCAAACTCAACAACCTACCTAGAACATCTAGATGATGATATCTGAACTATGGGAAGAGGGTCCTAGTGTTAATATTGTCATGCGAAGGCATAGCTACCAGGGAGGATAATGGGATGCAACTCGAGGAAAATTTATGGGTTCACAAGACTAGTGATAAGGATATGGGATTCTATGTAAAGAATGTGAAGGAAACATTTATGGAAGGAAAAAGGAGCTTCGTGGATGAAGGAGCTTCTACGTCAAGGACTCAAAGTATGGGAAAGGTTGAAGACACCAGTACTACACAAGGGGCATAATCATCATTATTAGCATCATTTTTAAAAACCAGCATGAAGCTACTAAGGGATAAGAAGGTAGTAGTAGGACTGCAAGAATTGAAAGATAATTGCACTGGTAAGAATAAGCCATTACCAGAACAGTGGACGGTACATAAGGTGGGAAAAGGTAAGAAAAGGGCTGGTCGTGAAATACGATTGACTTCCCAAATTGGAGAATACTAAATGGGCTAGGTAATTCTTGATTTGAGCCTGATGCAAATGTTCTTCCAAAGAAAACTTGGGAAAGAATGGGAAGACCAATGCTATAGTGGTCCCCAATCCAACGAAGAATGGAAAATCAATAGAAGATGACTCCTATGGGGCACCTACATGGAGTGACTATGGATATTAAAGGGGTGTGTGTGATAGATGATTTTGAAGTGATTGAAATAGTGCATGACATTAACCCATATCCAGCGCTAGAATTTGATATCAATGTAGCCATCAATATGAATAAGCACAATATGACATTTGAAAAGAAAGAAATAAGGGTTATTGTACCATTGGACCCAACCGAAGGAACGTGATATACTGAACTAGTCTGTGCTTATGAGGAGGATGATGATATTTAGTAGATCTACAAGATGACTGCACAGGGCGAATATTGGATCAACCCTATGGTGGATGGGAGAATTAAGTGGGAGAAGGAAAACTCTTGTAATTTATATTTAGATGAGGAGTTCGAACACTGGAAAAATAGGTTGCATGAAGTTTGGGTATGCCCATACCTGCATTACAAAGAAATACATAGGGAAGGATGATCCATGCGAGTATCTGGATCGATGGACGAAAGCTTGGGGAGAAGAACCACAACTAAAATGGGTTCATATGTTTTGCCATACTTTGGATATGATTCCAATGAACTGGTACCTGGAAACATAGTTGCAACATGGAGCCATAGAACGAGATGTTCTTAAGGAATTTTTTTTAACCTTTAACTTTGAAGATGTATTTGAATGTATTGATTAAGTATTACAAGAGATCAAAGCTGTAATATTTTGAATACCTGAAGAACCTATTGCATGGGTACAACAATATTGGAGCACGCAGCTGCGCCATGCATGGGAATGTTACAATGTGACCATTGAGGAAGGTGAAGAAGATCCCAGGAACATCAATATTCTTGAGTCAAAAGAACAATGCGAAGTCGTTGGGCCTGAATCAGAAGTCCCTGATATCTCATAGACTTTGAAGACCATGTAGGTGAATATTGGATCATAAGTGTAGCTAAAGTTTGTGAACATCAGTAACTATTGGGATGACGATACAGTGGACAAAGTCACAGAGCTACTATGGGAATATAAAGACTTGTTTCCCACCAATTTCTATAATTTGAAAGGGATAGTAGGGGATATCGGCGTCATGAAGATCATTCTAAAGATTGATACAAAGCTAGTAAAGCAACGAGCCTATCAATTGAATCCTAAGTACAAGGAAAAAGTGTGCGCTGAATTGGATAAGATGCTTGCAGCCTGGATTATTAACCTTCCAAAGAATCATACTAGGTTAGTCCCATGCTGGTTCAGGAGAGGAAAATGTAAGGTGAAATTAGAATATGCGTAGAATTGAGGAAGTTAAATGATGCTTGTGTCCATGATCCATTCCCTACATCACTTATAGACGAAGTACTAGAAAATGTTGGAGGTCGAGAGGGTTACTCATTTACTAATGGGTTCTCATGGTACCATCAGATCAAGATCGTGCCAGAGGATAGAAATAAGACTACCTTCACTATTGAATGTGGGTGTTTCTAGTATAAAATTATGCCTTTCAGACTTAAGAATGCCCTTGCAATTTTCTGTAGGCTAGCAGTCATTGCTTTCATGGAAAAGGAGGAGGTCACAACGTGAAGCCAATAGCTGGAAGCATCTATTGCATAGGCCTACAATGAGCTTCTATATCTTTATATTATAGCCAAAGCGGCCTCTGTTGAGAAAATTTAGAAGCTGGCCACCATAGTCAAAGAGTATAATGAAGAAATCACCAAAGTCAGGTTCGAGCTATATCTGCAAATCTCAGAGCTCCAATTAAATTTGTAGCCCACTACTCCCCCAAAAGTCCAAGATCAGCATGAAGCTACTATCAAAGCAAAAATGTCCATCTTGGAACCTGCAACCAAGGGATGGACTCAGTTATTTGAATAGGTCATGGAATTATGGATTGCTATAGGGATTAATGCATGAGTGTTTTTTGATGGAGATACCCTCAAGGATCTTCTTGGGATCCTTGGCAGACAGTCAGATTAGTTGCCACTAGCCCAGAGATACATGCATATATCCATATTAGTCAAATGAGAATCAAACTAGGAAGAAGCATTATTACCTCAGGTCTTGGTGTGGTGTTACTAGAGAGTGCAAAGTAGCAGAGTGGAAGACCCCTCAGCTAGCCCCAAGATCAATACATTCACATAGATAAGGAAAGGCGTAATATCACATCATATAACTTTAATAATCAATGCACTAACATATAGGGATATCTAACTACATACATCTACGCTACTCATAATAATAACATTGCATAAACACGTAAATAGATTACAATATCAACTCCATGGAGTGGAAAACACAATTTTAGGTCTATATTAACGATAAAAATTAGTGATTACAACCATCAGTTGCATTTAACTTCCCTTAGTCCTCCAGCTCCTCTCTCTCTCCCTCATGGAAAATTTTAGGGACTAATGTTCGCCCAGTGGGCTAATTTTCCATGATTTTTCCACAAAAAGATTCGCCAATTTCCAATTTTTATAAAAGGTGATTCGCCCAAATTTTAGAATATAGAATTATTTTACCTTTAAAATCGCCAACATTATATAGAGACTATATATAAAATCATTATAAATTTGAATAATTTTACAAATATATCAATAAACATTTTATAGTTTGCATATTAGGGATTAATGAGATTCGCCATTGTTTCTATACTTCAAGAAAAATTTCCATCCTTAAAATTTTCCTTGCTCTCCCTTCTTAACCTCTTGAAGAGCTAATGTCTAATACTAGCTTCGACTGTCAAATAGGAAATCCTTCCAAATGTTTCAACCTCCTCCATAATGGCCCTAGCCTCACATATATAGCATGAGAGGATAAGCCTTTCCAAATCATTCATGAGTTCATTTGGCAAAAAGCATAGATGTTTCCATGCTTTTACGCTCTTTCCCTATTTGTAGACTCCATTAAGAATAATAATTCCTCCAAATAGGTCGAATATGGATGTTTCCATACTTTTATGGGCTGACATAGGAGTGAATATAGGGACATTTCTCAATCAAATTGCTCCTTTGACCCATAGAAACTCACTTAAGTTGACTAACTCTCTTCCTAAGGCAACAAGCAGAGTTACCCTAGGCACTAACTCACTTGATGCATGGCGAGAGTGTTAGCTTTGACAAATAGGTGTATAAACTTGGTCAGTATTTCAGTCATATTTCCCTTCTCCTCTGGGTTGATGAGGATGTCATTTTCGTGTATAACAGATGGCCCCTAAAGTATGAGATTAGAGGCAGAGATGATGCACGAAATAGTTTATATAACTGTTGTTTTCTTTGGAAAAAGAGAGAGAGGATCGGAGCTTCGGGAATACGAGAAACCTAGTGCAACACATATATATAAAACATCTAAAATCATGTCCTGAGTCGGGCATTCTCACATTCAGTAGCTATGTCAGAGTGATTTCTCAACAAAGAGATATGATGATCTTGTTCGTCGATAAGAAAAATGCATAACTTGTGTCATAATAAGATCATTCTGATGAGTTGTCTCCAAAAAATAATATATGCAACTTGGCAGAGGAAATAAGGCTGAGTGATGTAAGCCTCTACCCAAGGTCTTGATTTTTGCTTCACCTTAATAGAATAGTTCCATACATGTGAATAAATGTGTTGAGGTCGAACATGTACAAAATCATCTGATTACCAGTCAATAATGGAGACTGTTAATAGACACGGGGATGGACACCGATAATGGTGATGGTCTCTAAGATGCACAATACAATATAGCAAGTGTGAATAATGTTTTTGTCATCAAACACTTGTAGAATCATTTAACCAAGAGCCAATAATGAAAACCCCTGACCAAAGACAAGGTAACCTGCCATTAATTTTTGCAAGTTCCAAGGCACTGAAGTGTTTATGGGTCTGCTCCCTATGTAGAGTATTGAAGTCGATAGGAAGAGACCTCTCAAAATGTAGGCAATAATGTTTCCTACATCAGTCAACACGAAATGGGAATGGGACAAGAATGATGGAAGGATTGGGTCAAATCAACAAAGGGCATGATGGAAGGATATGCTTGATGGCTTGATGGAGGAAACAAAAGATAAAGGGTTTCCCTTGAACAATATAAGGCATGACACAAAGTTTTTAACCATGCAACACTAGTCTCATTAACACCAAAGGGTGTTAGGATACAGAGATGCAAGAACATGAGGGTATATAGGCTAAACTTGTGGGATGGTAAGGTTCATATTAAGAGGCCGTCACAAAGAAGGTTTTACTGAGGGAGTGCCATGTTCAAGAGAGCGAATATTGCCAAAAAAATATTTTCAAAATATTGATAGAAAGCATTTGTATTGTCCACCTTCCCTATATGATTAATATAATGAGTCTAGATGGGTAAACTCAGTGGTCTTTTCATATTTCTAGAGTCTGAAAAGTTCATAAAGAATGACTCCAAGGTGGTCCCTTTGCCATAGTTTTTAACCGGGTGCAACAAAGGTTTAATAGTATACCCAAAAAGGTTCCTTTTCCATATGTTAATCTATTGAGTCTTGATAAAGAGATAAACCTATGCTCAATAGATGTTTTCCTCATTTTGTTACGAGTAAGAGGAGACAGAGTAAACTCGATATTCATCGTGAAATTTTAATGAGTCATGTGATGACAAACTCAATAGATATTCATGAAATTTTAATGAGTCAAATGAAGAAAACTCAAGGTATCTTTTTCATTTTTAATGAGCAAGGAAAAAGAGGTAAGAAAAATTCTCATTCCTTCTTCATAGATTTAATGAGCCCAAAGAAGGGAAAAACTCGAGGATTTTTCCATTTAAGAGTAAGAAGGAGTCCCAAAAAAGAAAGCGCTTATACCATCGTCGTAAGAGTTTAATGAGCCCAATGATGAAATCTCGAGGACTTTTCAATTTCGTGAGCGAGAAAAATTCCTAAAAAGAATGCTCAGAGCTTCTTCATAAGTTTTTAATGATCTTGAAGAAGAAACTCAGGGTTTTTCTTATTTTACGAGTGAGAAAAAGTTCGTAAAAACAATGCTCAAACTATATTTTTTCAGTTTAATGAGCTAGAAAAAGAGAGAAGAAGAGTTGCTCAGATCTTCTTCATAAAATTTTAATGATTCTAAAGAAATAACTCGAGGTTTTTTCATTTTAAGAGTGAGAAAAAGGTCCCAAAAAAGATCATGGTCATATCTTCTTTGTAGTAGTTTAACAAGCCCAAAGAAGGAGACTCAAGGTTTTTCAGATTAATGAGCAAGAAAAATACCATAAAAAGAATACTTGACCTTCTTCGTGGTAGGTTAATGAGCCTGAAGAAGGAGACTCGAGGTTTTTCAAATTAACGAGCAAGAAAAATACCATAAAAAGAATGGTTGATCTTCTTCATGGTAGTTTAACGAGCCTAAAGAAGGAGACTCGAGGATTTTTCAGATTAACGAACAAGAAAAATACCATAACAAGAATGCTCAATACTTTGTTGGCTTGTATGGGCCTGACCCAGGTTCAGAGGTGATTTAGCCAAGAAAATCCAAGTACTACTAGCCCTTTCACTAATAGTCTGCAGAGCGCAGATTGAAGTCTCACCTGAAGTAGTATGGGAGGGTGCTAGAACCGGGTTTCCGCACCCTGGAGTTGTCTGATGAGTTTCTAGAGGTCCGCAGTTTGACCCTTTGTGCACGTCGCTATGCACACTTGCTATTCCTTCGCAACCCATGATGCTGCTTCTGTGCAGCCCTAGTCGGGGTGCAACCCATGTAATACCCAAGTTCCTTGCTATTCAATCTATTATTACCCTATTACTTAACTTATTGGTGTAAGACTAATGATAATTCCAGTATATTCAGAAATCATATTAGTGTACGTGATACGTAAAACAATATAAATGTAAAAAAGGCAATGCACAAGCAGATATACAGAAATAGGAACCAACTTCTCTTTATTCTTCTTTGATCAAGATTACAGACTCAACACTACCCTGTGCACTCAGCTGCAGGGGTCCACGCACTTAGCTGCGGACTCTACTAGGCCTCTGCGCACTCAGCTACGGAGCCTCTTCCTACTACTACGACCCAATACACTTAGACTCTTACTCTATACTCAAACCATTCAATTCCTTCTCTCCAAATCACTCTCTTTACACTTAGAGCCTCGCTCTATTTATCCAATTCCATGGTCCACAGACCATGGGTAGGCCGACATGACTTTTACATTACATTACAATACTTTAGGGTAGAGAACCCTATGACTCATCATATACTTCACACTTCGCGCTTGTAATTCATGGAGTCTTACAAAACCTTTGACCAAAACTTGGGCTTTGAGCCCCAAAACATGTTGTGGGGGGGATTCCATGCCCAATAGGCCCCCAACAAAATCATTGTGACTCATCCTTAGTCACTCTGCTGGTGCAGCGATCTTGACATGAAACCCCTCCAATTGGTCCCATACTGCTCGGAGGTCTGCAACACACTATTTTGCGATCTGCTGGACCTACTGTATGTGCTCTTCTGAGGCTTCTTTGTTAGGATCAGCTGACTACCTTAGCATGTAGAGTCTCTACATCTGTGCAAGCTTGCCCTCAATATCTGCCATAATGGTGAAGGCTTCATCAATCCATGGCTAGACCTGCGCTTTGAGAACTGCCTCTTTTAGTCTTGCGACATCCACCTGCTCTTTCAGTGCCCTTGCTTGCTGCATCTTTTCCAACTATTGGGTGAGGATGACTGTCTGCATAGTTCCCCTTACATTATCATACTGCTCCTGAAGCTCGCATGCCTCTATTTCCAGGCGCTGTATGTTGGGGTCCTCCTGCAATGATGTGAGGATGTCAAAGGCTTGGGCCAACATACCGATACAGTCCTGCACTGCCCATCCAAGTTCTTCTAGTCCTATTTGAATAGTGCTAACATGCTACTCTCTAACTTTTGAAGGAGTGGAAGGCTGTGCCTTCAGCCGTAACTCAACAATTTGGAGGTTCAACTCCAGTTGCACTCACGTTGTTTCCTCGCGCGCGCTTCGAACTCCACTTTCCAGATAGTGGATCTACATCTCTGTTGGTAGGTTTTCGACGATGGACAACTCTGGGACTCATTTCCATGATCTCATCAACTATTTGCTTGATATGTTGGTTCTGTGACACCAGTTCGTCATGTTGTAGGCTGAGATGTTGAATTTTGATCTTTTGCTCACTCATCACCTGAATCGCATGGCCCTCCCTAGCACTAAGCTATGCTGTTATGCCATCCTATAGCTGGTAAAATGTGTCTCGTGGAAGGGAATCCAAATTAAGGCCAATTCCCTTGATCCTGCTCACCGTGGCTCTATCATCCTCGTTCTCTACTGTTAGTGCTCCTTTCACTAGCACTATGGTGTTGGCCATCTTTGCGCCTAGCAGCTACTCCGCTGTTGATGTGCCTGTTGCATTGTAGGTTGCTACAATTCCTTCCTGTGGGGCCCACACCTGTAGTTCCTGCAGCTATGCCCTTAGGGCTCCCAACACAATTTGCTACTCCAACATGGCTTCCTAGAGCACTTCTTTGGTGACCTTGTGAACCATGTCACCAATGTCGTAGAGGTCACCTTCTGTTAACGTGATCATGTCGATGGCCAATTTGGATGCCTTGACCTTTTTTCACGGGCCCGATCTCTCCATGACGCACGACCTTTTCAGCTGGGTGGAAGTTGTTCCCGTGTCCACACCTTCTTCTGTGTCCTCTGCTTCTTGTCCTATTGACAAGTCTTGGTCCTCCTCGTCCTGCGTTATGGTGGCCCCTGTTGCCTGCACTGCTGCTGCTTCTTCGATGGCCTTTGCTTACTCCGTGGCTTCCCTTGCTACCTCGCGAACAACCCTTACCTCCGTAGCCTATTTTTCATTATGCCTTTTCTCGGCCAACTTTGTGACATGCAACTTGGCCTCATCCTTTTGTTTCTGTGCTGCTACTCTATCCAGCTCCTCCAGATCTGGGGCATGCCACTCGGGGAGCTTGGTCCATTGCTGCATTGGATCCTTATGTGCCTTGATGTAAACATAATGCATGTTCACTCTGAAGTCTGCAAAGCTCCAAAAACTATTGTGCACTGTGGGGCATAGGCACGGCCGTCTACTGATCCACATCTGGATGCTCGCCTGCATGAGCACCCAGAAGATCTTTGTTTCATGAATCCACTTTGTGTCCTTGGTGGCCCTGAGCGTTGCGTACTTTGCTACCTCTGGTAAGTCCTGTTCAATGCTAGGGAACTGACTATCCTTAGGAAGTTCCCTTATTACCAGTAAAATGGATAAGAGCAACCACGCATAGTGGAAGGTCTTGCCCTGCTCCTAGGCTTCCTTGTAGTTGGTCAAGAACTCCTCGAAGAGGAACTCGACCCAGTAGAATTGGAGCCCTTTTGCGCATTGTTCGACCAATGCAACTACTGGAGCTAGTACCTCATCACTGCAGCATTTTCTCATTACCTTCTTAGCCAGGAGTTAGGTGGCTATGTGCACCCCTTTATCTTTGATGTTGCAGATTGTGTAACCCCTCTTTTTCTTCTCAACTTTTTATTTTTTCTTCATGGCCTCTGCGAGTGCCAAATCTCCGCTTTTCCCTACTATCGCCGTGAGGTCCTTTCCCTTATAAGGGAGACACGAAATCCTATGGATGAGATCCACCATGATGGGAATAGGCTCCTCCAACCATAAGTACCTATCATGCACTAGGAAAAGTAGCTGCTTGATGACGAAAATAGTGATAGGTGCGCAGTGAAAGTGTGTAATCCATAGTAGATGAAGTAATCTAGCCTTCTCCACACCATGCAGCTGTTTACACGGCTCTGGTGTTGTGACTAGACCCTCTGTGCTCTGCTTCATGAAGCTCTCCATCTCTAAGTGACCAGTATGTGACACAGGTGCAAGCCCTCAAACATAATTCTATTGAGGAGGAGCAGGGTCTGGACTGTGCTCTTAGTGGCATCTAGGTCCTTTGGTATCTTAGTTTTCCCTTTCCACTGAGGGACGTACTCTAGCAATTTCATCGCAGAGCACACCGGCTATATGTCCTCTTCCATGTCTTCTACTTCCTCTATCTCATCGACGAGAGCCTGTAGGTCCTATTAGCCCTAAGGTATAGCATTACTAGTATGAAGATTAGAGTAAGAAGATGGTCTGCTTTGCTGTCCTAGAAAGAGCCCCACATGGGCCATCACTCCACTCTCCCCTCTCTTCCACTTACATTCTATCTTGCTCATATCTTAACCCGACCCTCACTTCATAGCCAAACCCTCTTCTGCCTTAACCTTAACTAAATTAACCCCCGAAGAGCTTACCGTTCCTTCCATATGAGCCCTGTGCACATTTCCCGAGGACATCCCATACCTATGTATTCCCTCCGCTGTCGATCTTCCCCCCACCGATCCGACAGCCAGCGTTTCACCCAATCGATGAAACATGCTCAATCAATCTCCGTCTTTAGATCACTCCCACTGGATCTAATGGTTGTTTCTCATATCACGCAGGAAACTAGCGATAGGAATGCCCACTCGATAAAGGTAGTTTTTCTCTCCTCCAATGCTACGTGTCATCTGCCAAGTGAGATCGAGCGGCCTCTGACACTTACCACTAACTGCCTGATGCCCGTCCGATGGAAACTGCCTCAGCCTTAGAAAAATGCCCCTGACCATTATTCGCTGAGCACTTCTTCCACCCAACTACCATTAGATTTGTCCACTCAATATCTAACAGCTTAGACTTAACCCACTCCACCATGACTGCAATCCTCGTGCAATCAATCTCCTTCATCCATTTCTCCCGATCCAACGAGCCTCATCCATGACTGCTTCTGCTTGTCGTTCGCCACCTACCATTACTCTACTCATCCAATGTAATTCATCCAACAACTACCCACTCATCCTCTGCCATCCTGCCATAACCTGTTCTTCCTTATTTTCACGTCCAGCCACCCATGCACCTCATACTCTACATCTTGTCAATTACCTGAGGAGGAAGGTGGTTGATTGTATCAGTATTGTGACAGTTGGGCCGTTGAACTGAATTAACTGAAAGTATGGCCAAAAGAGAAAGGACACAACACGATACAAACAAATAGAATTAAGCAATCATGGAGCCTCACTAGCACAATCAAGCCAGCCACCTAACAAGACAGTGTTGTACTAGAATTAATTACCATTTTCATAATGGAAAGGGAATTGTGTCCTTGTATCAACCAAGCATTTAAAGAGAGTGGGGATAGATTAAGGCACCTCAAGCCCTAAAGAGCCCGAGAGCATTGTAAAGGGCTATAAATAGCTGAAAGTAAGATGTAATCATGGTTCAACTTCTGGAGACCATATAGACTTTGCTATTCAAGATTCTCATCTTCATTCATTAGTAATAGAAGCTTCTTTTGCTGTCATATGTTCAATATCCCAGTTTCTCTTCTATTATAAGCTTGCACTTCAATACGTTGTCTAGGTTTCTTTATGTCTAATTCCAGACAATTTTCATCTTATCTCTACGTTGATGTATTAGATTTGCAAGTTTTATTTACATTCTGTAGATGGTCATCATATGTTTATGTATGTATCTGCTGGTATGGTTAGTATTCTACATTTATTCACCTAATATACAAACTATTGAGCATTGATGGTCTAAAACCTTGTAGGTTGAGGGTGTTCATGCATATCTTGAGTAATAACAGAGTCAAAGTGGTTATCTGGCTTGATCCAAACCATTATTTATTCCAATAGTTCAGAGAACAATATTGAAGATTATATGTTACCAGGCATCTCCGAGCTGCAACCTAGGAGAGTTTCCTGGAGTGATAACATAATTGGTGCCATTTTTCAGGGAGAGGAAATTTAAGCTCAGCTTCACTCGGAGATGACACAGATCCAACTTTGATGATAGACAAAGTCTGGACACTATTCTGGTTGTAATAATCTATTTGGCGACTCTACTGGAGGATGAACCTCTCAGCGACTCCACTCCATAATTCTGGCTCAGTTTGGAAGGCATACTTGGAGAAATCCTTAGAAGTCACAAGTTGACCCAGTACTTGACCCTAAAAATATCATCAAAGAAAGAAAGGATTTACAGAGAGGAGCATCAAGTTCAGGTAACCCTAAACAATATTCTATACATCTTCAAGAAAATTCTGCAATAGAACAAATACATGTTGAGAAACCAAGAATTTAAAGACAATGGGGATAGATTAAGGCACCTTAAGCCCTAAAGAGCTCGAGAGCATTGCAAAGGGCTATAAATAGCTGAAAGTAAGATGTAATCAAGGATCAACTTATGGAGACCATAGAAACTTTGCTATTCAATATTCTCATCTTCATTCATCAGTAATACAAGCTTCTTTTGTTGTCATATGTTCAATATCCATATTTATCTTCTATTATAAGCTTGCACTTCAACAGGCTGTTCAGGTTTCTTTGTGTCTAATGCTAGATAACTGTCATCTTATCTCTGTGTTGATGTATTAAATTTGCAAGTTTTATTTACATTTTGTAGCTGGCCATCATATGTTTATGTATATATCTGCTACATGGTTAGTATTCTCCATTTATTCACCTAATCCACAAACTATTGAGCATTGGTGGTCTAAACCCTTGTAGGCTAAGGGTGTTCATTGATTGCTTGAGTAATAACAAAGTCAAAGTGTTATGAAACCAGCTCAAGAAAAGATAGAAATGATATATCAATGCCTTAGAATTCAGCCTCTTCGAGGGGGAAACCTCCTTTACATTACATAAATGAAAATTTCTTGGATGATACAAATGACAAAACCTCCTTTCTATATATATGAGTCTAAGGAGTCACAATATAACCCAGCCGACCTAAAAATAATAATATAAAGCTACAAATATAACAATAGAGGGATTCTGTGGGGTACAATAATAACAATATGTAGATAATAGGGGCACAACAATATTAATAAGGGGTACAATTACAATATTAATGGGGTAATCACTAGTATTATAGGGACCCAACATGCCCCTCTCCTTAAAAAAAGTGTTGTCCTCAACGCTTGAGTAGTTCCAGACACTTCTGTATAAAATTCTCATCCTCCCATGTGGAATCTTTAGCGGATAAGTTCTTCCACTTGATAAGATACTCCAAAATTGATCAATTTCATAGCTGTCGAGTTCTTGTTTTTATGACTGCTTCCGGTTCCAATATAATTTTTCCTTCCTCGTCAAGTTCTGGCAATATTTTTTGAACTGGGAGCTTGTCACCTATAACCTTCTTTAAACATGAAACAAGGAAAACTGGGTGCAATCGAGAAGCTGCAGGAAGCTCCAATTTGTATGCCATAGTACCAATCTTTTGCAACACCTTGTACGGACCATAATACTTTGGTGATAATTTACTATCCTTCTTAGCTTGCTTGAGGGACATTTGTTTATATGGTTGTAGCCATAGGAATACCCAATCACCTACATCAAAACTTCTTTTGTTGTGATGTTGATCTGCCTGTTGTTTCATTTTATTCTGTGCCAACATGAGGTTATCCTTTAAGAGTTGGAGGAGTTGTTATTGATGTTCGATGTGATGTTCCACTGTTTGACCCTTAGAACTTTATCTTAAATATGATGTGATGGATGGTGGCTGATATCCACAAAGTGCCATAAATGGGGTCATTTTTGTTGCTGTATGGAAGGAAGTGTTATAGCACCATTCAGCCAAAGGCAACCATTTGACCCACTGTGTCTGTTTATCAGATACAAGTGTAGGAATTTACAAGGTAAGTTCCTCAGACAGAACACCAAAGGACATCGCTCACAAACAGATCATAGATCAATACACCAGTATTTTTGACGTGGTTAAAACCCTCAAAGAGGGAAACAGTCCACGACCTGAGCCAATGCAGCCACTTTAGGCAATTTATTAATAAAAGAATGAAATTTTACATAAGCTTCTCTCATGAACAATTAACCTACAAATGACCCTCCACGTTCTTTAAATAGAGATCATGGACCAATCAGGTGTTAAGCCATGGATCAAGTGTCGGTAATACCGAGGAGAGAATGAACCGTCAGATCACTACATATCGTGACGGTCAGATTGTAAGCTACAAAAGTACATAGTAAAGAAACACACTTTACCTAACTCTATACTAGACCAAGTTATACTTAACTATTTCCTATGTGTCGAAATATCCTAACATCCCCCCTTAAGAACA
>APFE031402158.1:0-19852 GCA_000404065.3 Pinus taeda | reverse complement strand
CTTGGATGATACAAATGACAAAACCTCCTTTCTATATATAGGAGTCTAAGGAGTCACAATATAACCCAGCCGACGTAAAAATAATAATATAAAGCCACAAAAATAATAATAAAGGGATTCTGTGGGGCACAATAATAATAATAATATGGGGATAATAGGGGCACAAAAATATTAATAAGGGGTACAATTACAAGAGTAATGGGGTAATCACTAGTATTATAGGGACCCAACACAAAGTGGTTATCTGGCTTGATACAAACCATTATTTATTCCAATAGTTCAAAGAACAATATTGAAGATTACATGTTACTAGGCATCTTCGAGTTGCAACCTAGGAGAGTTTCCTGGAGTGATAACATAATTGGTGCTATTGCTGGGGAGATGAAATTGAAACTCAGCTTCCCTAGGAGATGACACAGATCCAACTTCGATGATAGACAAATTCTAGAGAGTATTTTGGTTGTAATCATCTATCTGGTGACTCTATTGGAGGAATAACCTCTTGGCGACTCCACTCCATAATTCTGGCTCAATTTGGAAGGCATACTTAGAGAAATCCTTAGAAATCACAAGCTGACCCATTACCTAACCCTCAAAATATCATCAAACAAAGAAAGGATTTCCAGAGAGGAGCATGAAGTTGAGGTAAACCTAAACAATATTCTATACATCTTCAAGAAAATTCTGCAATAGAACAAATACATGTTGAGAGTATAGTATCTAATACTAGTAGTGAAGAAAAAATCTTAGAGATATATAAAGCTCCTGATTCTTTAGGTTCTATTATTTTGTGAGCCCAAAGGAAGCCTCACCTCCTATCCATCATATCCCTTTAGTCATATCAGTCACTCCTCAGCCCTCTGTCATTCAGACTTCCAGTACCCTTCTAGCCACCACAACTATGGTAGGTCCACAAGCACCCACCAAAATGGAGAGAATTATAGCTACCAGGTATGGACCTCTAGTACCACCCGTTCCTTTGAATGCTATGCCTACTAGAGAATATCAGAAATACATGCCTAAGTTTACCTAGCAGTGCCTCTTTTTTGACTCTAGCTGCATATGAAGAGTCACTATCCAAGGACCAAAGCAGCCAAGAGTGGGATGGTGGGGCTATTCTGCAAACTGATGACCAACACAGATACAATATAAGGTCCAAGGTGAATACTACCCAACAAACCTCTATTCATAGGGCTACTGCCCCTACTATGCAGCAAAGTAATAAGCAAAGATGACTAGTAGCTGATCCCATCATTCTCAAAGCTCCAACTCAAGAGGTAAGAGGCCCAACAAGTTCCCTTCTCCCTTCAGTTTTGAATCAGAAATCCAAAAACTAAAAATATCTATACCTCTGATGGAACTAATGAAGAATGAATCTTGTAGAAGACCCATCCTTGAGGCCCTTGAGCTTAAAACCACACAGGCACCCAATGACTATGTGAATTTGCAAGATGACAAACCGATTGTTGTCCTTAGCGCAATGATTGAGCATTCTGATGACAATTCCCCATCATTCTATGTATCCTTGACTATTCATGACAAAATCCTTCATAGTTTTCTGCTAGACACAGGTGCCAGCCATAATCTAATGCCCAAGGCTATCATGGATGAGTTGGGCCTTGACATCACAAGGCCTTACCATGACTTGTTTTCTTTTGACTCCAGAAAGGTGAAATGTTTGGGGTTAATCAAAGACCTAGCCATCATCTTGTCTCAGTTGCCCATGAAGAGCATGATGATGGATATTATGGTAGTAGATGTCCCCCATAATTTTGGCATGTTACTTTCCAGAGGATGGATTAAGGGGTTAGGTGGGACATTGTAGAATGACCTGTCCTATGCCATTGTTCCAGTATTTAGGGGTGAAAGCAGGAGATTATACAGAGAGGCTCAGTTAGCTTATATCATTAGCGATGAAAGGAATCTTGCTAATCATCCCATCTATGCTGTTGATATTGATTTTGGGGCCTGTATCCTCCAAGCAGAAGAATACCAATTGGCTTCCATGTAGCTTAGAAAGCCGGTTTTCCATATCACAGAGGAAGGAAGCCCACAAATCTTGGATATGTTCTTTGATGGAGCTTGCTCTAAGGAAGCTACAGGAGCATGTGTAGATCTTATATCTCCCACACAAGAATGCATACTTTTATCCTTCAAGATAACTTTTTAGGTCACCAATAACATAGCATAATAAAAATCCTTGATGTTAGGTTTAAACACTGCTAAAGAAATTGGCATCACATATCTGACAGTGTTTGGAGATGCCAACCTTATTATTCAACAGGTGAACAAGACATTCCGAGCAAAGCACCCCAAGCTGAAGGCATACAGAGATGAGGTATGGAAGCTCAAGGATTCTTTCAATAGCTTTAGTATTTCATACATCCCTAGAGCTAAGAATTAGCTTGTTGATTCCCTTTCTATGTCTGCTAGCACTTTTATCCCTCCTTTGCCTCCTAACTTGACTTACGAAGTCCAACTAAAATATAGACCGTCTTTGCCTAACAATGTCAAGTACTGGAAAGTTTTGAAGATGATGATGAAGTCAATAGGTTTCTACAAGTCATTAATGATTTCTCTGAAATGCAAATTGACGAAGAGAAAGAAGTCGCTGAGGAATGTAACCTGTCCATGCTGAGGGACAAAATTGGCTAGGATAGCATTGTGTAGCTTCCTAGTAATCATATACCCAAAGGGTTGGTGCCCTTAGAGAGGTTTTTTGACCATAATGATGTACCTTATAAACCTGCCAAAAAAGAAAGTGAGTCTACAGTTCAAGAGCATAATATAGGGATTCCAGCTCACCCAAAGTATATCATTTGTCCACTCACTTGTCCTCTGCCCAAAGCGATGAGTATTGCACCCTAACTAAACAATTTGCTGATGTTTTTGCTTGGGAATACAACAACCTTAAAACCTATGACACCAACATTATTCAGCATAAGATTCCATTGGAGAAGAACACCATCCCCTTCAAACAGAAATTGAGGCCGATTAAACCTCTCTTGTTACCTTTGATTTAAAAGGAGATCAAGAAGTTACTAAATGCCAAAATCATAGCTCCCCTAAGGTACTCGAAGTGGGTAGCTAACATTGTGATAGTGAGGAAGAAGAATGGAGAAATTAGGCTTTGCATTGATTTCAGGAATTTGAACAGGTGCTCTAAACAAGACAACTACCCCCTACCCAAGATGGAACATTTACTGCAAAAAGTTTCAAGGGCAAGAGTCATGTATTTCTTGGATGGATTTTCAGGCTACAATTAGATTGCCATACACCCAAAAGACCAAGAAAATACTGCATTCACTACTCCCTGGGTCACTGTCATGTATTCTAAGATGCCTTTTGGACTGATGAATGTTGGGGCTACATTTCAGAGGGCCATGGACATAGCCTTCGTGGGAGAGAAGGACATGTTTGTCCTTATCTATCTTGTTGACATAAAAAATTTCTCCAGCAATCACAAGGATCATTTACAACATTTAAGGAAGGTGTTCCTAAAGTGTAGAAGGTTTGGAATTTTAGTAAATCCAAGGAAGTCTCAATTTGCTCTCGAAGAAGGAAAACTTTTAGGGCATATTGTTTCTGCTGCAGGTGTCAAAATTGATCCAGAAAGAGTTTAAGCAATACAAACATTGTCCATCCCAAGGTCAGAAAGGGACATTCAATATTTTTTGGGTAGAATTAACTTTGTAAGGAGATTTATTCCAAACTTTGCAGAGCTAGTGAAGCACATCACTTCCATGCTAAAAAAGGGGTCAAAGATAAAATGGGCAGAGATTGCAAGAAGATCTTTTGAAGCCATCAAAAGAGCTATCATGGAAGCTCCCACTTTAATCAACCCAGACTACACCAAGGATTTTTATATCTTCTCTTTTGCCTCTTATGATACACTTGCAGCGGTCTTGTTGCAGAAAAATGGTGAAGATGTAGAGCACCTAGTGGCCTTCTTCAGCAAAACATTGAGGGATGTTGAATTAAGATATGACCTTATTGAAAAATAGGCATATGCTCTTATAAAGTCCTTAAATGCATTCCAAATTTACATTTTTCATTCCAAGGTGGTTTCCTGTGTGCCTTCTACTTCAGTAAAGGAAGTCCTAACCCAGCCAGATGTTGATGGAAGAAGAGCCAAATGGATTACAAAACTCATAGAATTCGATATTGAGGTGAAGCCCACCAAGCTTGTCAAAGGCCAAGGCTTGGCTAAGCTTATGGCCGAGGAAAATTGTAGTTTGCTGGAAATAAATTGCATGAGCTTAAATTCAGATGGAGAGAAAACAGAGGAAGCAGCAGGAAAGCACGAACAAAACCAGTCTTTGGTTGAGAATTTGGCCACTTGTGAGTGGTATTCTAGTATAGTTCACTTGTTATTAAAGCTAGAAGTCCCTCCAGGGCTTAGCTCGGGTCAGGCCAGGACCATTAAGCTCAGATTAGCTAAGTTTTGTATTAATAAGAACCTTCTTTATTAGAGGGACCCATCTGGGATCCTCTTGAGATGTCTAGACAAAGAACAATTTGTGGAAGTTATGCACCAGTTTCATTCTAGCATCTGTGGAGGGCATCATTATTGGAAAACCACAGCCCACAAGATCCTGAGGGCTGGGTATTATTGGCCTAATCTTTTCTCTGATGTTCTTTCATTTGTGAAATCTTGTGACAAATAACAGAGGTTTACAAGAAGACAACAACTAAAATCTCTGCCCTTAAAGCCCATACACACCAATGGTCCCTTCCAACGCTGGGGTTTAGATTTCATAGGGGAGATTAATCCACATTCTAGTGGCCAACATAGGTGGATCTTAGTAGCCACTGACTATTTTACCAAATGGATTGAAGCTATACCCACTAATTCTATGGAGTAAAATGCACGGGATGAAAACAACCCTCAAAGGCCTTCCCAGGACCTTCGGCAGAGTGTAAGATTATATGTAAAAGCTACCAGTTACACACATGTTCATCTATAAAACATAAATTGAAAGGGTATGGAAAGAGGATCACCTTTGGTTCCTTCTAGATTCACTTGGGGATCTCTGTGCAACAAGAAGAACTCCTTCTAAGTCGGCACCAAGAAAATTCCTGCACAAAGGATAAGGCAAACCAATAACAGAATACGCTTCTGAAAACTAATGTAAGAATCCGTAACAAACATGTATAAATGTATAACTTAACTACTCAACTCAACAAGCATCAGAATGAACAAATAAATGCACAATATCACCAACACTTTGGAGTAGGGAACGCAACTGCAGTTCTATATTCAGAATGGAAGAGTGATTACAACAATCCATTGTATTAGCATTCCTTACCCCTTCTTCCTCTCTCTCTCTCTCCTTCTTTCAGCTATCTCCTTCAATAATATGATAGTTCACAATAGCTCTATGCGCTACCCTTCCAAACGCTCTAACCCTTTTGCAATGGCCCTCTCGTTGCTTATGTAGTAATGAATTAGGGCTGCCAAGATCCATTTAGAGTTCATTAGGGAAAAAGCCATGAAACTTGCCCTGTTTACAAGATTTTTCCCATTTTCCTTCATTCTCATAATAGAATTTCTCCAAATATCTTGAATTTTGGAGTTTCCTTTCTTTTCTTGCACAAATTTAGGGATTTAATATCTAGATATTTATGAGCAGATTCGTCGGCATGACCTTCTGAACATCACTTAAGTTCACTAATGCTCCCCTTGGTCTAACAAAAAGAGTTAGCAGGGTGACTAATGCCCCTTTATGTTTGGTAACAAGATTTATAAAGTAGGTTTTAAGTGTATAAAGAGTGTTAGTGTGGATTCTGGGCCTGCAGTTGTGGTCATTGCTTTAGTCCTCTTGTCTTTCACTTCTGAGTTAATTAGGAGGTCAATTTGTCCTATAACAGATGGACCCTAAAGTATGATATTAGAGGCAGAGATGATGGCTGAAGTACTTTATGAAAAAACACTATAATTTGTTGTCAAAATCTTTGTAGAGAGAGAGAGAGAAGTTTAGGGTGCAAGGAAAACCTGATACAACAAAGATACATATATATAAACTACTAAAATCATGTCTTGAGTCAAGCATTCCCATGCTCAATAGCTATGTCAGAGTGATTTTCTCCTCAGAGATATAACAATGTTGGCTACCAATATGGCACAGGGTGGATCCAGTGCCATAATAGATCATCCTGAAATATCTATCTCCAAAGAAAAATATTGCAACTTGGGAGAGGAAACAAGGCTAAATGATGCAAGCCTCTACCCAAGGTCTTGATTCCTGATTCACCGAACAGCATAGATCGGTACATGTGATAATTTGTGTTGACGTCGAACATACACAAAATCATCTGATTACCAGCCAATAATGGAGACTATTAACAAATGTGAGGAAGGCCACCGATAATGGTGATGGTCTCCAAGATGCACAGTGCAAACTAACGAGTGTGAAAGATTTTTTATCGTCGAACACTCGTAGAATCGCTTAACCAAGAGCCAATAATGAAAACCTGTGATCAAACACAAGGTAACCTGCCACTAATGTCTGCAAGCACCAAGGCACTGAATGTGTTTCTGGGTTATCTTCCTAGATAGAGTGTTGAAGTTGATAGGAATAAACGTGTCAAAAGGTAGGCAATGACATGTCCTACATCAGTCGACACGAAACCAGATTAGGATGATTTTGTTTTTTGAAGAATCTTTTGAGCTTTTGGGTCTAAACAATGGAGGGCATGATGAAAGGATATGTAGGATTGGTTGATAGAGGAAACAAATGGGAACCCTTTAACAATAGAAGGCACGACAATGGTTTTAACTAGACAACACTAGACTCATGAACACTACAGAGTGTTTAAGATATAGAGATGCAATTCCATCAGGGTATATAGGCTAAAAACTCATAGGTTGGTAGCGTTTATACTGAGAGGCTATCAAATTGAAGGTTTATCTGAGGGAGTGCCATGTTCAAGGGAATGAATGCTGCCAAACTAAGATTTTGAATACAGGATACAGTTGTATTGTCCACTTTCACCATCTGATTTTTTAATGAGTCCAGATGGGTAAACTCATCAATCTTTTCATGTTTAAAGAGTTTGAAAATGATTGCGAAAGGAACAACTCTTTGCCCTATCTGATTAGTTTAATGAGTCCAGATAGGCGAATTCGTCGATTTTTTCATCTTTTAAGAGTTTTAAAAGTATCGTAAAAAAAACGAATCTATATCTTGTCTGTGTATTTAAAGGGTCTAAACTAGACAACTCGGTGGTATTTTCATATTTAGAGAGTCTGAAAAGATCGTAAGGAGAGACTCCATGGTGGTCCCTTTGACATATTTGTTAACTGGGGGTGACAAAAGGTTAATAGTATACCCGAATTGGTTACTTTTCCGTATTTTAATCTATTGAACCTATATAAAGAGAAATCGTTTTCCAATAGATGTCGACCTCATTTTTTTACGAGTACAAGGCGACGGACTAAACTCGTGTTTTGTCGTGACACTTTAACGAGCTTAGTAACAAAAACTCAGGATTTTTCATTTTTTAACGAGAAAGAAAAAGTACCTGAAAGAATGCTCGGGTCATCTTTAGCATGTTTAACTAACAACCAGACACAGCTCATGATTTTTTTCAATTTAAAGAGCGAGAAAAAAGTGCCTAAAAAGGATGCTCCATTGGTCTTTTTTAGTTTATGAGTTGGAACAAGATAAAAAAAGAGGTGCTCAGAGCATCATTTGCATATATGCTCAGAGCATCATTTGCATATATTTAACGAGTGCAAATGTTGAAAAACTCGGGGATGTTTATATTATTTAAAGAGCATTAAAATATCCCTAAAAGTGCTTTACTAATTGTGGTATGGATGTTTAATGAGCCCTACTACAAAAACTTAGAGATGTTTATATTTTTTAAAGAGCAATAAAATGTCTCCAAAAGTGCTCTACCATTGTTAGATAGATTTTAATGAGCTTAACAATGAAAAATCGGGGATGTTTGTATTTTTTAAAGAGAAATAAGATATCCCTAACAATGCTCTATTCATCTTTGTAGTAGTTTAACGAGCCCAAGGAAGAAGACTCGAGGTTTTTCGGATTAACGAGCAAGAAAAATACTATAAAAAGAACGCTCGATCTTTCTCAATCTCATGCTTGACATTAGATGGGTCTATGCCATGCATTTCCTCATATGACCAAGGAAAAACATCACAGAAGTCCCTAAATGGGTAGGTGAAGCTCACAATTTCCTCAGGATTGTGATTGGCTCCACTCTGTATGTTTTCCACGATGCCTACCATGATAGAAATATCGGGGAGCAATGTTTGTGAAATATTTCCCTTGTTTCCTTCCGAGTTCAAAAGTTGGATAGTTGTATACAGTGAGGAAATGATTTCATGTGCATCAGGTGACAGGATTTGAAGAGGCATCATGTCCAAATCAGATATCGAAATATGATGGTGTGAATCCTCCCAAGGTCACTCTTCTAACCTTGTGATCTCTCTAATGGCTTCGTCCTTAGGTAGGACTTGATTGAGTGGATTGAAAGAAGGAGTGGTTATGGGAGGGGCAGTGGTACTATTGGTCGAAACCAATGTGACCAGAGATTCAGATGCCAATTGAATGGCTTGGTGGGCTGATTCATCTGGTGACAGTGGAATTTTCTCTCCGTATGTGTCAATGTCTGAAGAAGGCAATAGGATCCATGGATCGGTCTGTTCATGAGGAATATATGAAAGCATATTGACCATCTATGAAGCCTTTGCCGGCTGAAGAGGAAAAAAACCCATGAGGGAAGAAGACTTCAGTAGACCAGTACCTAAACTGACATAAGAGTCAGTTCCTCCTCCTACTAGGGGTATGGAGCCACTTGGTAATGGTGAGTAATCAGGGGTGTAGAAAGACAACTGATCTACTGTAATAACCTTTCCATCCAATGGAAATTGGATGATGTGAAAGATAGTAGATACGATGGCCATCATGGCATATGTCCAACTGTGACAGAGCAATAGATTATATTCGAGTTTCTTGTCCACAACTTCTACGTCCACCGTTACTGTTTTCCCAGCCAAAGTGATGGGAAAACTGGCTAGGTATCCTTTTGGGATAAAGGTGTGGCCGTCGAAAGCTTTAAGGGAGTTTGATAGTGGGGATAGGGTTGGGGAACCTAGGGTGAGCCAACATGAAGCTGACATGACGCAGGTTGAAGCACCTTTGTCGATGACAGTTCTGTGTATACCTTTACCTTTCGAAGTGATATGCACTTGAAATGCAAGATGGTGGGAAAGGGGAGGTTTACCCTTGTCCATGTTGAAATTAGAAAGCATGGAATTCATAGGGTCAATACCTCCAATAGCTAAAACCAAAGCTTTCCATTGGGTGGGGCATGTTTTAATACTTCGAGCGCCAACATTACCGATGGCGCTTGCGCCAAATCCTCTACAATATTGTAATGTTGGGCAGCACATGTAGATGTATTGTGCATTGTGCATCGAAGTGCCCCCTTGGGGGGTCAAATTACAAAGTCCTCAACCAGCCTTTCGATATGAAAATCATTGGGCGACGATGGGTTTTGACCTACGGATGGTTCTTTTGCCGCAGTGATAGGAGCTCCATAAGATTTGGCTCTTGTGGCTAGTTCTACTATTTCAAATGTGTAAACGGTAGAACTTCCTTCACCAACTGAAGGATGTTGCGAACCGTCGTTGTCCCCTGACGTGGGTTGCGGTTGGTTGGCAATGAGATTTTGCTGCTTTTGAGTAGGAAAAGGATTTCTAAGGACAACAAGTTCCTTACCAGAATCTTTCTTGGCAAGGTAATCCGTGCATTATTAAAGACGTGGACAATGCCAGGTTATGTGTTCTTCAAGACAAAGTTTGCACAGATAGTTGGTGCCTTTATCCTTTTCCCCATCAATGGGTACATCAGCCTTCCGTTTCGGGTTGGGCTGCTTAGATGACTACTCCTCAAAAGGAGCAGTCTTGTTCTTATTCTTCTTGTTCTTGCTACCGGATTTCTGTGTAGACTGCACAGAATTAACCACAGTGGCAGGAAGAGTAGTCGCTTTGGTAGAGGGGTCCACTGCCATATTGGCAATGGAACCACTGAGTTGTTTTATAGTGACCCCAGAGGTTGCACCAACAATCCCATCGGCGTGCACTCTAGGGTGATGAGTGGTGGGAGGATTGGGGTTACTAGGAGCGTAGGGGATAATGTCATAGACAGTGCCAGACTGTGAATAAATCAGATCTATTGGGCACAACATATGGATTGGTCCTCTATGACTGCACCACCTAGAGCGACATCTCTAGCGATTTGTGGGAGTAATCACTTACAAAACCAGTCTATTAAGAGAAAATCAGGGATGGGAGCTTTAACTAACCTCTGCCTAGGTCTCCATTCATGGATATGATTAGAGATGTGGGTGGCGGTATCCTGACGAAAAGAAGTAAGGAGCTCTGTCCCTGTCTCATAATGGATAGGTAACTGAAATTGCTTTAGAAACTCCAACGCTAAAGCGTCAAAGGTATTCACTGATGCACGTGGTAACTCAATATACCACTTTGCTGCATTGCTAGTGAGGGCGCGGGGAAAAAGGCGTAACTAGACATTGTCACCCACCATAGAATTAGAAACACACCAGAGATGGTAGGTGGTGACATGAGTGCCCAGATCCTCCCCTTGTTTTCCATCAAACTTAGGAATGTCCATCGGTATTTTATGTGGGATCGGCGACCATTGTAAGTTGTGGTAGATGGGGTCGTTTGTCAACTTGTATAAGTCGGGAATATCCAATGTTGCTAAAAAAGGAAAATTTTTGCGTGCCCACAACTCAGACCATGGTGATGATGGATGACTCATTTGGTTCTCCATGGTGTACATGGGCTACATGGTGTAGCAGTTTCTTTGTGGTATGGTGTTGTAGATTGGAATTCCATGAGGATTTTGATACTGGGGTATGAATTTGCCCCCAGTATAAGAGGTGCCCCCTTGACTCATCTGAGCTTGTGAGTAGGGTGCCCCAATGGATTGGGTGGGAATCCCTCGTTGATTCCCAACCGACACAGAACTAACCGTATGGCTTTTATTGGTAGAGGGAACACTCATGTCAATCAGTGATTGTCCATGCATGCTTGAGAATGGTGGGGAAACTATGACATTCCTTGCTAGCATGTACATATTGGGAACCGCCCTAGATATTTGAATTTTGGGGTTAGAACTGTAAATTGGCGGCTGACCTTGGTATTGGTAAACTGGAACCGTGCCCATAGTGCCACATTGAGTGTTATATGGAGCACTATATGTGGCACTAGTCGAAGGTATGCTTTGTGTCACCATAGGAGTGGAACTTGCCATCTATTGGGTTCCACTTATAGAGGGTGTTATGTGAGTTGAAGTACCTGGGACAAACGGGATATCAGGATTCCACATTACCGGTGTTGTAATGATCATTGACTGGGGAAGTGGTAGAGGACCAACAATGTCTCTATAATTCCATAACCCTTGAGGTGTCGACTGGATAGATGGAAAGTTCCACCTACTGAAGAAGGAAGTACAGGTACCGCGGGCGTAACGATAGGTTCTGACAAATCTGTAAGCGGAGTGTTAAAATGAGGAAGAAATCCTTTTGTAAAAAAATCCTCCATCAAACTAGAGTTTTCTGTCATCCACACAAATCTCGTGTGTGATTTAGGAGACTGATTCATTGAAGATGAGGAATCCGAGTCAATGGAACTCTATGGATCCTCCACAATGAGTGGAGGAAGTCCTAACAATCGTCTGGATTGACGATGAGGGCCGGATGTAGCCATAATGACTGTTAAGTTTTATCAAATAGATTTCAATGTGATATTCTTTAAAGTCTCACAAACAATAGAACTCAGGTACCTAAAAAGAAAAAATACACTAAATATGTCAATCAATAAACAGAGGGAAAAATACCTTGTCTGATAAGCACCGATTACTAGAGATGAAACCCAGTCCCTCAATGAATAACATATAAGGATGGCCAAATGTATGGTTATGGTTACTTTTGAGCTTCACCTGAACCTTAGATTGAGGGGCCAAGTACTCTCGTGAAGATGAGCACCCTCCCAGAAACTGAAGACAAAGTAGATCCGTCTGTTTTAGGTACTAGGATAGCCTGTCCCAGTCACCTTGTGTAAGTACCTAGAAGGTTTGGCCACTAGAGATGCGTCAAATCACAGACATTACTAGGGGGGACATAGTCGTAGACAACACACTGTGTGGGCAGGATACCTGAGACCCCGAATCAGTTCTAAAATCCCCAAAGGGACCCCCAATACACAGAATGCCCAAAGGATTTGTATGAGAAGGTGGGATACCTTCAATTACAGTCCAATGTTGTCTCATATTTCACTCCATTGTGAGTGGAGTGGTCCTGATAATATGAGTGCAGAAGGATTTTTCACTCGTTAACGACACTAGTTTTGATTTTCAACCTTGGGCGGTTCACTCACATGCTTATCCCAACATCCTAATCTAGCTAATGTTGGTTTCCTAAAAAAGAGTAACTTAATGATTTTAATTAAATTTTAGTGTACTAGCTTATTTGTCTTCGGCAGGGGTGTTGACGTATGAATATGGTGAGACTCTTGACTCAGCAAACCATGCAGAACAATGCTTTTAAAAAAAAGTTTCAATTTCTTATGCAAACAAGTCTTATTCTACGCATTTATCATTTCACATATTCATGGATTTGTTAGTGCATCTAAAGCAATTAAACACTTGCATAACCAAAAGTTTCTTTTCTCAATATTTGCTAACAACTATTGAAAACCAAAATGAAGCAACCTACAACTAGTTCGACAGAAGGAGATACACAATTTATCAACTTTTTCTTTTAAAAAAAATGTCTTTTAAGAGAGAAAAACTAAAACATTTTCTTAAAAATAAATTTTCAAGACACCAAATTTGTTAACATGATACTGTTGCAGATCTTACTTTAGCCCCTGAGACAAGTCCCCCCCCCCCTTTTGGTTCACAAAATTTTCTAAAAAACATGAAAATGGGAGACTAACACTCTGTTTCTTTGTAAACAGAGAGTTAGTTTGGCCACTAACGCTCCCTGTGCATAGTAAAAGAGCTTTATAAAGCTTTGTGTAGACTAGCAACCTGCGTTAGTGAGGGAAATAGCTGAAAAAGAGGGCTTTTAGGATCAGTTTCTGAGGAGAATGCAACTTTGCAAGATGCAACAAGATAGATGGTGGATCAGAAAAGGATTTGAAGAAGCGGGAAGCTCATAGAAGAAAGAGAATATATGAGAGGAGTCTGGGTAATTGGGAACTAGATGTATAGTCCCAAGCGAAGTCGCTAATTCTGCTATGGGGTAAAATGCAGGAGATGAAAACTACCCTCAATGGCCTTCCTGAGACCTTCGATAGATTGTAAGATTATCTACAAAAGCTACCAGTTACACACATGTTCATCTATCAAACATAAATTGACAGGGTATGGAAAGAGGATCACCTTTGGTTCCTTCTAGATTTGCTTGGGGATCTCCGTGCAGCAAGAAGAACTCCTTCTAAGCTAGCTCCAAGACAATTCTTACACAAAGGACAAGGCAAACCAATCACAGTATACGCTTCTGAAAACTAATGTAAGAATCTGTAACAAACACGTATAAATGTATAACTTAACTACTCAACTTGACAAGAATCAGAATGAACAAATAAGTGCATAATATCACCAACACTTTGGAGTAGGGAATGCAACTACAGTTCTGTATTCAGAATGGAAGAGTGATTACAAAAATCCATTGTATCAGCCTTCCTTACCCCTTCTTCCTCTCGCTCTCTCTCCTTCTTTCAGCTAGCTCCTTCAAGAATATGACAGTTCACAACAACTCTATGGGCTATCCTTCCAAATGCTCTAACCCTTTTGTAATGGCCCTCTCGTTGCTTATGTAGCAATCAAATTAGGGATTCCAAGCTCCATATTGAGTGTATTAGGCAAAAACCATGAACCTGCCCTGTTTACAAGCTTTTTCCCATTTGCCTTCATTCTCAGAATAGAATTTCTCCAAATATCTTTATTTTTGGAGTTTCCTTTCTTTTCTTGCACAAATTTAGGGATTTAATATGTAGATATTTATGAGCAGATTCATTGGCATGACCTTGTCAACATCACTTAAGTTCACTAACACTCCCCCTGGTCTAACAACAAGAGTTAGCAGGGTGACTAACGCTCCTTTATGCTTGGTAACAAGATTTATAAAGCAGGTTGTCAGTGTATAAAGAGCGTTAGTGTGGATTAAGGGCCTACAATTGTGGTCATTACTTCAGTCATCTTATCTTTCACTTCTGAGTTGATTAGGAGGTAAATTTGTCCTATAAAATCTAAAAAGGTTGATCATTAGGTTGTCATGAGGTTCCTAATTGAGAATATTTTCGCTAGATTTGGCTGCCCAACCAAGCTAGTCACTGATAATGCAGCAACTTTTAGAGCGAAGGAACTCGTGGACATGTGTCAATCAACGGGCATCCAATTAGTACATTCCACCTCATACTATCCTCAAGGCAATGGCTTGGCTGAGTCATCAGATAAGATCCTCATAAGGATAATAAAAAAATTGTTAGAAGACAACAAAAGAAGCTAGGATTCCAAGCTGAAGTTTGCACTTTGGGCTGACCGAGTTACCACCAAGAAATCCATAGGGAACCCTCCCTTCAAGCTAGTGTATGGTACCGAGGCTATTTTTTCTATCCAATTGACCCCCCTGTGGCCAAGTTCTTGCAAGAGGAGCTGGATGAAGAAAATGACATGGCAAGGAGGATGGGTGACTTGGTTGAAGTCTAGCAGACCAGCGAACAACTGACTGAGAAGTCAACACTATATCAAAAGAAGATCAAGGAAGTCTTTGATAAAAAGGAAAATTTGGACAATTTTTAGGTTGGTGACTGGGTACTCAAGTGGGATGCATTCAAGGAGAAGAAGGGTATTCATGGCAAATTCGATGCCTTGTGGATAGGACCTTTTGTCATCACTCAGGCCCACACAAACAACACCTTTGTCCTTCACAATTTGGAGGGGGGAAGTGTTTTTGATGGCGCAACCAATGGGCATTATCTCAAGATTTATTTTGTTTAAGGTTGTAAAGGCCTTAGCTTTCTAAATATGTTTTTGTCTCAGTTTTTATTTTTATGAAAAAAAGACTCCATGCCCAATGGAACACTAGGAGGAAGATTTTATTTTGGTTTTACTGGAAGGGAAGTGATCTACAGTTCTTGAAACCTCACAGGGAGGTTTTCATCCCCAGAAGGTGCCAATATTAGCCCTGAGGTGGAGTGCTGCTAGTTTGAAGATTAGAGGAAGAAGATGGTCTGCTTTGTTGTCCTGGAAAGAGCCGCACATGGGCCATCACTCCACTCTACCCGCTCTTACACTTACATTCTATCCTGCTCATATCTTAACCCAACCCTTACTTCATAGCAAAACCCTCTTCCGCCTTAACCTTAACTAAATTAACCCCTGAAGAGCTTACCTTTTCATCCATACGCACCCCTCTACAAATTTCTCGAGGACATCCCGTACCTTTGTATTCCCTCCACCGTCGATCTTTCCCCCGCCGATCTGACAACCCGTGTTTCACCCGATCGACAAAACATGCTTGATCGATCTTCGCCGTTAGATCACTCCTACTAGATCTAATAGCTATCGCTCATATCACGTAGGCAACTAGTGAGAGGAATGCTCACCCGATAAAGGCGCTTTTCCTCTCTCCTTCGCTGCTACGTTTCATCCGCTAGGTGGAATCGGGCGAGCTCTAACACTTACCACTAACTGCCTGATGCCCATCCGATGGAAATTGCTCCTGCCTTAGAAAAATGCCCTCGACCATTATTCACCGATCACTTCTTCCGCCCAACTACCATCAGATCTATCCACTTGAGATCTAACGACTCGAACTTAACCTACTCTTGCCATGACTGCAAGCCTCGTGCAATCGATCTCCTTCGTCCATTTCTCATGATCCAGCGGCTCTCGTCCATGACTGTTTCCGCTTGTCCTTCATCACCCCGCCATTACTCTACCCATCTGATGTAATTCATCCAACAGCTACCCACTCATCCTCCACCATCCTGCCATTACCCTGTTCTTCCTGATTTTCACATCCAGCCTCCCATGCACCTCAAACTCTACTTGATGTCAGCTACCCGAGGAGGAAGGTGGTTGAATCTGTCAGTATTGTGGCAGTCAGGCCGCTGAATGGAATTAACTAAAAGTATGGTTGAAAGAGAAAGGACACAACACGATACAAGAAAATAGAATTAAACACTCATGGAGCCTCATTGGCACAATCAAGCCAACCACCTAACAGGGCAGCGCTGTACCAGAATTAATTATCGTTTTCGTAATGGAAAGGGAATATTGTCCTTGTACAAAACCAAGAAGTTAAAGACAATGGGGATAGATTAAGGCACCTCAAGCCCTAAAGAGCTCGAGAGCATTGTAGAGGGCTATAAATAGCTGAAAGTAAGATGTAATCAAGGTTCAAATTCTAGAGACCATAGAGACTTTTCTATTCAAGCTTCTCATCTTCATTCATTAGTAATACAAGCTTCTTTTTTTGTAATATTTTCAATATCCCAATTTCTCTTATGTTCTAAGCTTGCACTTGAATAGGCTGTTCAGGTTTCTTTGTGTCTAATGCTACATAACTGTCATCTTATCTCTGCATTGATGTATTAGATTTCCAAGTTTTATTTACTTTCTGTAGTTGGCCATCATATGTTTATGTATATATCTACTGGTATGGTTAGTATTCTCCATTTATTGACCTAATCTACAAAATATTGAGCATTGCTGGTCTAAAGCCTTGTAGGCTGAGGGTGTTCATGCATGTCTTGAGTAATAACAGAGTCAAAGTGGTTATCTGGCTTGATCCAAACCGTTATTTATTCCAATAGTTCAGAGAAAAATATTGAAGATTATATGTTACAAGGAATCTCTGAGCTACAACCTAGGAGAGTTTCCTAGAGTGATAATAGGTCCTCCTCCTCATCATCTATCACAATGGTGACAACCTTGCCCTTTTCTTCCATTGAGAGTTTACCGAACCACAGATTCCTCGGGGACATGCAAACGGGTCCTGCTGCTTGCCTATCTTTCTTGGGCCTCGACGTCCGAGGTGATTTTGGGATTTCGAGAGCATCACCAGTGTCTCCAAGAACATCTTGTAGGGTTTTGCATGACCTCCTCAGTGGTTCCTTCTACAGAGCCCAGACCTCTCATGGTAGTTGTCATCTTGTTTGAGCTGTCTATGGTCATTTGCAAAATTCAATGCTCAAATATTTCTTATCGCTCAACACTTTGTGCTCTAATCGACTGCTCAAATCTCAAATGAACAAGTGTTGTCTCATGGTTAGCCCCTGTAGTTTTATAGCACCTTTTGAATTCAAATTAGGCCGCTCCCCCCAATTCTAGGCCATCAATGCTTCCTTGGCAATAGATTGCCCCAAATCCGGCCCTTAATTTGTGTCTTAAATGCCCACTGCCTGCTCCCTTTTGCCTTAAATCAGACATCTTGTCATGAATAGTGACACCAATGGTCACTTCCCAGCCTACCTACGCGACAACACATCCTCCCATGCATAGTCGTGACCGTTGTGACATGTTGATTCTGCTCGCACCTCCCTCATCGTGTTGCTCCCAAACAGACTCTTTTATAGTCTTGCGCTCTCTTTCAACTGCCTGGAGCACTGAGACTATGTTCCCTATGGCTACTTAGGTGGTCGTACTACCTGTGCAAGACTTCAACTCGTCTTTTGGCATAGTCCGTGAAAATTCCTCAATTGCCTTCGCGACAACAACACCGTGCATTCTACTGTATGTAGTGCGCTACCCTGGTTACTATGGTTGGTGAGGTGTAGTCGTAGCCATGGTAGTAGAGTCATAAATTCTCAGCAACAATCTTCTAATGCAGTGGTATGATCATCGGTATCTTTTGAAGCCTCTTAATCTCAGCGTCCATCAACTTGCTTTTCTTCCTCAATCATACCTGGTCCTTTTCAAGTTTGTGAAGTTTAAGGTTCCCTCACTCGATGGCTTCCTGAATCCTTATATGTTCGAGTACGCGTAGATGTGTGATTTCTTCCTCCTGGTCATCGCACATTGTCACAACTGCGGGAGTCATTACATGCAGATTCCCTTTGGTATCTTCTTCAAAACATATGGTCTCTACTCTATTCCACACCTTTGGAATCATCTTTGCATTCACGGTTTTGAACATGGTCCTATAGGCCCATCGAATCGTTGGCACATGCAGGTTCCAATTAGTTCATCTAGCTTGGTGAACCTTGTTTAGTACTCTACACACCCTATCAAATACTTCGTTTTGGAGAATAGGTAGTGCACGTTGCCTTTCCTGCTATTGCGATTTGGTCTAATTCTCTATTCTAGGGGTGGTGTGCACTTGTGCGGGTTGTACAACATATTTCTGTACCCTTCGGGAAAGGTGGGCATGCAAGTTGTTTTTCCCATGTTGATTGGCTTTCGTTTGGAGTTTGGATTTTCCAAAATGTAGGCGCATCATCCTTATGCATTTGCACCAGTCCTCAAAATTTCCTTGATGCGTACCCCAACATCGTGCGGGTGTTGTGTGCAGTGCCCACTTTAGCACATCGAACCGCTACTGTTATGGTACTTTGCTTTGAAATTTGCTTAGGAATTCATCCATCGATGACAATCTGTCATATTTTGGTAGCTCCCTTGCCTCTGTTGTCATGCAAGGTAGTGATCTAATCATCATGTTGCAATTAAGCATTGTTACTTCGTGCAGCCTATTCTACCATCATTCTACTTCTTCATCTGAATCTGAAGTGCATGAGATTTCACACTCCCACGAAATTCTTCCATTTGTAGTCAGATTCACCCAATCCTGTTCTCGTCATCACTATCATCATCGTGCACTGGTTCAGTGTATTGTGGTCCTTCGGCTGGATCTAGCAGTATTACTACGCGTAGTGACTTTTTCTCAAAGATCATTTTACGCTTCCTCAGATTTATGACTCCATTCATATCGGTGGCCTAGTCTATTCCCAGTAGCGCGAGATAGGAATTACTGTCATCGACAACTTCTATCGCTTCAAAATCTGCCTGTGTGCTCGCACCTTCAATATCGACTGTCACCCCTTGCAATCTTCCCATGGGAAAAATTTTATGTTGCTTTGCCATTCCTAATTGAATAGGGGACCATTGTAATGTGGGTCTGCCCATGCGTTCCCATGTTTGTTTTCGTAGTACATTCATGTCCGATCTGAGATCTAGGATTACCTGATCCATTTCAAACTCGCCGATTTGCGTAGTCAACCTCATTTCCCTTCCTGTGCGTAATGCATGTTTTCCAAGTTTGCGTACCACACGTGGTTCTCCTAACCTTGCACACCTAGTAATAAGTTCCTATAGTCCTTTGACTACCTTCCTGTCACACAAAAATTTCATGCATGTCTCTAGAAAGGTAGTGAGAATTGAAGGATCCATCCTTAGTTCTAGTTGATCCTTACTACCTAAAGTGGAGGCCTCCCTGAAGCTCTTCTTAACTTCCATGAATGTCTCCTTCACACATTCTAAATCAAATTTGGGTTCCTTTGTAGGAGCCTTGTGAACCCATGCACTTTCTTCTCGCTGCTTCCTTCTGTCATCTCCCATGGTCATACCACTTCTGAGCATCATGTTTACATTCAGATCTTCTTCGCACGGCTTAGACCTCATCATTTGCAAATTCTGAGTCGGAGGGTGCTAGAGTACCCCCTTTTCATGTTGAAAATAATACTGAGAGGGGGGGGGGGGAATCAGTATTATCACATCAATAAAACTTTTTCATTTCCATATTCAGATTCATATATGCTACTTCCACAACTTCTTATGATTCCGTTAGT
>APFE031402149.1:50027-86381 GCA_000404065.3 Pinus taeda | reverse complement strand
GGCAGCAGTTTGGCACACATATCAGGCAACTCTTCAGCAAATCAGAACAGCAGAAAGAACAAGCATACAGCTGAAAGAACCAGCAATAAAAGGCATATTTTTGTTGAGCAAACAGTAAAAGGCAGATTTGTTTTTGCACAGAAATCGAGGCAGCTGATTTTCTGCACAAAAAGCAAGGTCCGTACAGCCTGTCCGTACCGTCAGTACAGCATGTCTGCACCGTTCGTACAACCATCCGTACCGTCCATACAGTTGTCGTGCAGCATTGTGTCGATGTTTGGAAATTTCCAGTGGGCTGTGAGGCTCAAAAATCGAGATAAGTTGGAAATTTGTTTGCTGATTTTTTCTGATTTTCACTGAAATTTCTCACTGTAAAAAGGCATTTTCCAGAAATAAAGAAGAGATCTCAAACTGGTTTTCCCCAAGAGTTGTAGGGGATTTTTCCAGGGTCACGTTGACCAAAAATATCAGTGTTTTAATGTGTTTTAATGGTTGTTTATTACTGCTGATTTTTATTTCTGCAATTTCCAGCATTCTGTAAATTTTTCCAGAATTTGTGTTTTTAGCAAATTTATTTTTCCAGCTTGTTGAATGTATGTTTATGGGAAAGAGCATTTAACTACATGGGAGAAATAAGGAGAAACTGAAAACCAGAGTGGGAAAACAGAAATTTTTACAATGGGACCAGTCCATTTATCTCAGTATATTCCTATATCTAGCAATGTTTGTCCTCGTGTTTGTTTGGGTTTGGTCCCCTATTCCATCCTCCTTGCTCCTGTATGTATCCTTTTTCTGATCTCTTCCCCATCTAGGGATCTAGAAACTACCTTTGAGTCCTTTTCACATTATAAACTTTGCTCTAGGAATGGGATGAAGGACTCAATGTCGGTCATGGGGGGTTTGGGTCCTCCCCAATCGAGTTTGGTGGGAAATCCCAAGGTGCACAATCTAACATTTCCAAGGCTAAACTAAGAGCTAGTTTGGATGTTGTTGTTGGTAGATAGAAATCAATTATTGGGGCATTTAGAGCAGTGCATGCCTCAGGCTCAGTTCCCCAATGATTTTTCTATCCTTTAACTATCAAGGGTTAGTTAGCCCCTCCAAAATAGTAGCCTTGAGAAGGCTAGTGCAATCAAAACTTATTGATATCATTTTCCTTCAAGAAACTTTGGGGAATGGAGATGTGATTGTTAGGACATTGGAATATTTGTTACTTGGTTGAAATTTTGTGGTAGTTGATGTTAAAGGGAGATTGGGGGGTTTGGCATTCGGTTTTAAACAAAAAATGTTAAGATCCTTGATTCATTGGGTTTTGATATGGTTTTGGGAGCTGGTATTTTTTTGTTGAACTAGGGATGTAGCTTAAAGTTTTGAACATATTTGACCCTTGTCAAGACAAGAATGCCTTCTGGGATAGGTTGATGGCCCTGTCCTATATGAATGTTGATAATTTGGTGGTTGGGGGAGACTTGAACTTCTCTTTGGATGCCTCTAAAATCTGGGTTCATCACACTCGCCTTGATCCCCTTTTTGGCTTCTTCATCCATCTTTTGAAGGAACACAAATTATGTGATGTGGATCTAATCAAGTATAAACTACATTGGGAAACAAGCACTATTCTGATGTGATTATTGCTAGGAGCATTGATCGATTTCTGTTGGAATGTGCTATAGTGTTGCAACTCACTGAAGCATCACTCTGTGTTTGCAACACCTCCTGAGGTGTTGTCGATGTTTCGGCTCTACTGCCCACCAACTACTGCACAACTCTGATATGAGCTGCATCTATGTTGTTGTTGGCCCTGCTAAACTTCTACCAACTCTGCATCTACACTGCAACTCCCTCTCCATCTGTTGTTGTTGCAACTGCAACATCTGCAAGGGAAAAGCATCCAAAATATTGAACCAACTATGGTTAGTATGATGCATCCGTCGTCCGAGTTTTGACTGTTGCTAGCCTCTGCGCTGTCACTAATGCCTCTACGATGTTGTTGACTCTGCACTATGCCAACTGCACTATTTCCAACTCTACTATGAGCTACTCAGTCTCGAACCGATACTAGCTAATGCATATGTCACTCTGGCACCTGACTACACCAATTGTCACTAGTCCATCCTGCTACTGCTAAATATGGGCTCTCGTAGCAAGGTATTGATCCAAGATATGGACTCCTCAAGGATATTTCCCATCATGTAGCTCTTGGGGGCTACAATTCTAGATCGCCCCACCTCACCCCTGGAGGCATCTTGGAGATCATGGCAAACTCTTCCTCCAGTTTGGAGGACAACCTGTCAATCTTAGTAGATGCAGATTGTCGATCCTTCTTCTCCTTCTTCCATTCCTTGTCCTTCTTTCTGAGAGGACATTGAGTGTTGTAGTGGCCCATCTCACCACACCTGAAGCACTTGAACTTCGAAATAGCCTTCTTTCTTATGCGCTGCTCCTGCTACCCCTTTGACACAAGAGCCACGTTCTCCTCTTCCTTTAAATGCTTCGTCCCACTGCTGCTACTGCCACTGATGGTGGCCTTCACCAGATCACGCCTCATTTCCTCCTGTTGCAGATCAACCCACACACATTCCCAATATGGCAGTTTTTCTCTGCCCAAGATGCTCTAGACAAAAACTTGCCAATCTTCAGAAACTCTATTCAGTGCTAATCGTACAAACTTTGAGGGTTGGGGCGCTGACCCTACTGAAGCCAGTTGGTCTCGGACATCCTGAATCCTCATAAGGAAGGGGTCTACACACTCCCCTCTCTGCATACTTGTGCATCTCAGCTTCTCCTCCAAGTACATCTTTCGTTGCTTGAAAGATCCTTCGTATAGCGTAGCTAATGCTTCCCACATCTGTAGGGCAGTATCTTTGTCAGCTATATGGGATACCACATGATCTTGAACCTCGTTGAGAATGATTCTCTTAGCTCTCATCATCTCAAAGTTGTACTTCTTGAGCAGATCTGCATCGGAGGGTACAACTACCACACTATTGACATAAGTTTGAGATCAAGCTCATCTAGAAGGCAAGATATCCTAGCCTTCCAGATCACATAGTTGGAGGCTCCGTCCAACCGATCTTAATATCTCAACCTAAATGATTCCATCACTCTGAAAATGTTGAACTCCTCCTCTTCTCCTATGCACAACTGTTGGCCAGCTATTCACACTCCCTTCTGGAGTGAGAAACTCCGCACACAACTATTGTTTCTCTGCTAGGAAAATTTGAACTTCTTGGCTAGAAGTCCCTTGAGGAAATAATTCCCTAAGTGTGTGATATTCCTTCCTCCTAATGTTATTTGCATTAGCAAACTACTGCAAAATTTGCGTCACAACTAAATATCTTCTCTTCAAAGGAAAAAATATGTTTCTCCCTTCAACCTCTAGAAAGCTTAGATATGGAAAACTGAATTTCTCTTTCGACTCACTCAGAGAATTTGATTTCTCCTCTTAAAACCGGACCTCCTTGGCCAAAGAACTGTGCTGCCTTTGGGGTTTCAAATTGCTATCAAGGAAAAATTTTGAACCTCCTTATTCCTTTCTTCTCTGAGCTCTCCGGTTTATGATCTATGCTATAATACCATGTGAAAAATTGGTGACCTAATTCCTTTGGCAACAAAATGATGATATTTCTCCTATTTGTTAGATTACTTAAAAAAATTACTTGCAATTTTCTACGGAAAATATTGAAATACATAAATTGTAGCCTACACAAAATAAAATATTTTGGAAACTAAATACTGCACTGGAGAGAAATAAACACATGCATATACACTATTGTTTTTTGACAATTGTCTGCGAAAAAACCCAATGTGGGAAAACTGGTGTAGAAGCTTAGCGTTTTATTTATTATGCAGTAGTAATTTGAGTACAAATCATTAGATGCCCAAACTGGCAATCTTATATAGGGAAACACTGATAAGGAGATAGTGAGAAAAATATCACCTTGTCACTAGTGATCCGAATATGATCCATGCTCTAGATGGCTGGCCCCATGCTACCTCTCTGTCAGCCTACGCAGATTTGTGTCACATTCTTTGGGCTCTGCGTCAGCTCCTCCTTTGATCTCCTATTGGCTAGAACTTCAATCTTCTGGCCCTCTGGTCTCACACCTCGGCTTCTGGCTCTAGAATTCAACTTTCCTAGTTGATTCATGGACTCCCTTTGAAGCTCTGTGCTGCCTCTCTGAACCTCTCTCTGTCTTCTCTGCCTTGCACTCCTCAGATCTGGAAAACTCTCCTCCGGTCTACTATCCTTGCCCCTCTCTCATTGCTTCGACTTTACTAAGTCACTTCCTGCAACTCACAGTTGCTACTCAGGAAATCGACTTCCCACCATAATCGAACTACACAAGTGTATTCTCCAAGTGCCCATTGAACTCCTTATAATCTCTCATTGGAGCTCCAACGACCAAGATTAAAAGATAATCAAGGGCTAAGATTAACTAGGAGTTGATCTTCGTCTTCTTCTAGAAGATTCACACCCAATTTAATTAATACCCTTTAATTAACGAGAATTCCTAAGTTTAGACTTAGGGAACCAGTTAAACAAATTAATTATTTTAATTAAATCATCTCTAGGTGGAATTTTCCCAAACAATTTTTGGGTATTGGAGAATGCATGTGTATTATCATGTCTGCAAAATCTTGAGGCTATAGCACATCTGATGCTAAAGAAATCAATGACCTAATTCCTACTGCAACAAATTGATGATATTTCCTATTTGTTAAATTACTTGAACAAATTACTTGCAGTTATTGAAATACATACACTGCAACCTACACAAAATAAAATACTGCGGAAACTAAATACTGCACTCGAGATAAATCAGTACACATATATACATTGTTGTTTTTGGACAAATGTCCCCAGAAAAACCCAATGTGGGAAAATTGGTGCAACAGCTAAGGGTTTTATTTATTATGTAGTAGTAATCTGAGTACAAATCATTAGATTCCCAAAATGCAATCTGATACAAATAAATATTGACTAGGAGATAGTGAGAAAAATCTCACACTGACACCGGTGATCCGAATCTGATCTAGGCTTTGGATGGATGGCCCCACGCAGCCTATGAATCACTGTATCTAGGCTTTGCGTCACCTCCTCCTCTGATCTCCTTTTGGCTGGAACTTCTATACTCTGGCCCTCCAGTGTCACACCCCAGCTTCTGGCTCTGGAATTCGACATTCCTCGCTGAATCACGAACTCCTTCTAAAGATTTTTGCTGCCTCTCTGAACCTCCCTATGTCTTCTCTGACTTGCACTCCCCGGATCTGGAAAACTCTCCTCCAGTCTACTATCCCAACCCCTCTCTCACTGCTTAGACTTTACTAAGTCACTTCCGGCAACTCATAGTTGCTACTCAGGAAATCGACTTCCCATCAAAATCGAGTTGCATAAGTGTATTCTCCAAGTGCCCATATAATCTCTCGATGGAGCACCAACGACCAAGATTAAAACATAATCAACAGATAATATTAAGTGTGAGTTTATCCTCGTCTTCTTCTAGAAGATTCACTCCTGATTTAATTAATACCCTTTATTTCCTAAGATTAGATTTAGGGAACCATTTAAAAAAGTTAATTATTTTAATTAAATCATCTCTAGGTGGAATTTTCCCAAATGATTTATAGATATTGGAGAATGCATGTGTCTTAGCCTCTCTGCAAAATATCAAGGCTAGAGCACATTCAATGCTACAGAAATCAATAGGGTTTGGGTCCTCCCCAATCAAGTTTGGTGGTAAATCCCACGGTAAACTAACCAACATTTCCAAGGCTAAAATAAAATCTAGTTTGGATGTTGTTGTTGGTAGACATAAATGAATTGTTAGGGTGCTTGGAGAAGTGCATGCCTTAGGCTCAGTTCCCTAATAATTTTTATATCCTTTAACTATCAGGGGTTGGCTAATACCCCCCCCCCCCCAAAAAAAAAAAAAAAAAATACTATCCTTGAGAAGATCGATGCAATCAAAACTTATTGATATCATTTTCCTTCAAGAAACTTTGGGAAATGGAGATGTGATTGTTAGGGCATTGGAATATTTGTTGGTTGGAATTTTGTGGCAGTTGATGTTAAAGGGAGATCAGGGGGTCTGGTAGTCGGTTTTAAACAAAAAAATATTTAGATCCTTGATTCATGGGGTTTTGATATGGTTTTGGGTGCTAGTATTTTTTTTGTTGAACTAGGGATGTAGCTTAAATTTTTGAACATATATGGACCTTGTCAATACAAAAATGCCTTCTGGGATAGGTTGATGGCCCTCTCCTATATTAATGTTGATAATTTGGTGGTTGGGGGAGACTTGAGCTTCTCTTTAGGTGCCTCTAAAATATGGGATCATCACACTCACCTTGATCCCCTTTCTGTCTTCTTCATCCATCTTCTAAAGGCACACAAATTATGTGATGTGGATCTAATCAAGTATAAACCTACATTGAGAAACAAACACTATGGTGATGTGATTATTGCTAGGAGGATTGATTGATTTTTGTTGGATGAATTTTTAATGGATAACATCCCACTCTTTTGTCAGTGGGTTATGGTGGGGAGAAATTTGTATCACCACCCAATTTTCGTTTAAGTAAAAGGGGGATTAAATAAGCCAAGGAGCCCTTTCAAATTCAATTATGTTTGGTTAAAGGATGAATCTTTCCGCAATCTTGTAGTTGAGCATTGGATTCCTTTTAGTATCGATGGGGAGGGATTTTTTCCAGCTCAATTCACTAAAAATATCAAAAGGGTAAAAAAGGCTATAATCGAGTGGTCTATCCATAAAAGAAAAAGGGACGAGGAGGTTCTTAAAGTTGTGGAACAAGATTTGGAGTGGTTGGAAGCCCTAGAAAGGGGGGGTTACACATCAGAGGATTCTAAACAAAGGATCATCAATGTAGAGGCGACCTGAAAGAGAATTTTGGAAGAAAATGAGGAGACATGGAGGCAAAAGAGCAAAGCAATATGGCTTAAAAGCAGAGACAAAAATATGAATTTCTTTCAATAGTTTTCAAAAGGTTGTCGAGATCACAACACAATTTGGGCTCTAGATGATCGAAATGGTGGTAGAGTTTCAATGTTTGAAGAACTTTCCAGATTAGGCAAAAACCATTTTTGTAATCTTTTCAAGGCTCCTCCTGAAGCAACCATTACAGAAGTAATCTCACTAGCACGATCATTCCCTAGGTTCACACATGATGAGGAAAATTAGTTTGAGGAAGAGTTGGAGAAGGTCCTTCATAACTTTCATAAGGACAAAAGTTGTGGACTTGATGGATAGTTGGTTGAATTTTTCTTTGGGCTTTATGAAATTATGGGGGACATTCTCCTAAAGGTGGTTGAGGATTGTAGGAAATCTAAGAGGATGTGTGATTATTCTAATTATACCTTTATAGCCCTAATTCCAAAGACCAACTCTCCTTACGCTTTTGATGATTTCAGGCCCATATCAGTATGTAATTACATTTATGAGATCATAGCTAAAATCATAGTAAATAGATTAAAGCCAATACTTTCAAAAAATGTTTCAAATGAGTAATTTTATTTTCTAGAAGGTCGGAAGATACACGAGGGTAATGACCTCGGTCATTTTGCATGTATGTAATTATGCTACTTCTTGTTTCATTCATGGTACACTCGTGTGGTTACTGCAAATGTTTCATGGTTCAGTTATATTAGAATAAATGATGTGATTTTCTTGGGTTCCTTGCAATGGTGTGAATATGGTGATGTTCAAATTCATAATTGTGATTATATGTGAATATTACAAACAATTAAATTCATAATTACAATTATATATGAGTAGCATTAATATTATTAATTAAAAAAGAGGTGACACATACACCTATGAATTTTATTTCAAACATAAAAAGTGTGTTACAAAAGAACACACACAACAAAATAAAATTCATTTGGCAAGTGACATAAGCAAGACAAGACCCTAACTAACTATAGAATCCCTAACTAACTAGAAAATCAGAACTAGACAACAGGATTGGAGAGGGCAATGGAAACAAAAGAATAAAGGCACAAGTACCAGATGGTGGGACACAGGGGGGGTAGACATGCGTAGTATCAAAGAGGATCATTGCACAAGAGACAATGTAAGGCTATTGAATTTTAACTTGTAGTTCTTGCTGAAGGTCCCTTTACTTGAGGTTCATTTCATTCCCATGTTCAGTTGTTTTGTTTTTTAAATGTTTGTATATACTTGTATGAATTACAATGATAATTGAATCCTTCACACCATGGGTAAATTGTGTTCAGTTTAGTCTTTTTTTTTTTACACTTTAAGTTGGTTGCATAAATTTAAGTGAAACTTAGATCTAAACCATGATGGGTGGAGGATCTTGCCTCTGGAAACCCTTAATTGCTAGTGGATTAAGGTTACATACCTTTGACTACCTTGGACTAGCCTTTCTATTTGTGTATTTAATCCATAGTAGCCTCTATACTCCCTACACTAGGTGGAGATATTGAGACAACACCCACAAGGTATAGGAAAAAAAAAAACCTCTAGAGTCCCTAAATTGAATGAGGGTGGAGTTCCTCACCTATGGAGCCGCTCACTAGCTAGTGGTTGGAGGTGGTTTTCCCCTGGAATACCTAGACTAGCCTATAACAAAATATCTTTATTCCAAAGGGGTGGAGTTAGACTAGACCTCTGGAATCCCTGATTAATCTGGAAGTAGGTCATTGAGACAGTCTCTTGAGCTTGGGGGTGACAAATGGTAGGAGGAGAATTATGAGCCATGTCCCAATACCCATTACCTTGGAAATAACAGTGTAAATCTACATGAAGGTTAGTGTTTGAACAAATTTAGGTCTAGGCATGTTATATGTAATACATCTCTCTACTTATGTGAATAAAGAAACATCTTTATACTTTTGTAGATTTTTAATGTATCATGTTTTTCATGCTTAGCACTGAGCATGTAGAAAATAGATTGTAGGAAAGACTATTTATTCTAGTTATTATACTTGATGATTTAATTGTTAACCACCCTAGGATTACTGTCAGTCCTTCACTGGAAAATACGATTAACATTTTCATGGTTGGAAGTTATGGCAGTGGTATTTTCTTTAAACTGCCTATCCATAGTTTGAAAGTCAACTAGATGTTGATACTATTCAAATACACAAGGAACAAATCAACTACCACAATAACCAAGTATTCATTGTTCCATATGCGTTGTATTTCTCTAAATAAAATGATTGTTATTACTAATCATTAAGTTTGTGACCCCCTGCTATAACAATGATACATCCTAAACTGGAATTACATTTTAGTTCTGGAAATATGTTGCAGTCTTGGAAATGGCCCATTACCAGGGTGTTGACAGTGTTGGAAATATGTCAACCAAGGGTGTCTCCCCAGTGTGAAGTCCCAACAAGACCGTACATCGTTTGGAGTAGGAGCCCCATCTGGAGTATCAGCCCAGCCACCATAACTCTAGTATTTTCCTTGGCTGCAATGAATCACAGAAGAGAGTATGCAGAGAACCTTTGAAATCACCAAGTAATTTAACACAGTGAAACACCAATTTCAACGTGTAAAAGGAGATATTCACAAGAGGGAAGTAAGAGTGTCTCTAGAAGGAAAGTAATAATACTATCCTAAGAGAGTCACACAAGAGAGAGGAAATATTTGTTATTTATCTACTGAAATAGTTCACATAGACACAATGATCATTAAAGAAAATACAACACATATTCAACAAGATAAGTACCAAATCCAATGAAGTAGTTAAATTTCTTTGGTATAGATAACCATAAAATATACCATAAACATCCAAATAATAGTCTTATAATATTCATGATACATGCATGAAAATGTGTTAGCTTAATGAGCTTTTGATTATTAGGTGAAAGATCCAAGTACACAGTTACAATGGCGAGCCACTAGCTCCAACTGTGGAACATTGAATCACTTTTTACTTATCCAAAGAATGATATTGTCTCCTATGCCAAGCTAGAGAAGCCAAGGTTAGCTCTCCAAAAGCTTAAGCCTCCAAAATCCCTTTGCTTGAGTTATGAGGGTGTATTTATAACAAGAGGAATGTCATTTCATATCCTCGTGACTCTTGTGCTTCCCTCGTGACTATTGGACTTCCAAGTGACTATTGAACTTCTACAAGACTCTTGGACTTCTAGTGACTCTTTAGTCTACATGTGACTTTTCATATTCCACATCATTAGGGGAATTTTGAGGTCTAAAATGGGCCTCCTAAGAAAAGTGTACAACCAAAATAAACTTTATAAGAACCAATGGGATTCAAGATGATGATGTCAACCATGGGGTTGATTCACCATTTTTGGAGTAAAAAATTAAAAAGATTAAAAACTAGTAAAATAAAAAAACTACTTTTTCAACTTGTATTTTCAACTTATCTCCCTAATTTTTTACTCAAATTTCGAGCAAGAGTACTTGTTGGATGCAAAATTTAATTCCTCATCCAAGTAGTATCCATGTTACATAATTTTGATGGACCCTGCTACACGAAAGATGAGAAATACATGAAAAAAACATGATTGCAATAATGCTTTTCATGTATTTCTCATTTTTCATGTAGAAGGGTCCATCAAAAGTATGCAACATGTGTATTCCTTGGATGAAGAATCAAATTATGCATGCAACGAGTGTTTCCACTCAAAATTTGAGTAATCCCATAGGGATATAAGTTCAAAATACGAGTTGAAAAAAAGTTTTTCCTTTTTTTCCCTCTAAAATTTGATGATTTAATCTAATCTTATTATATTATTTCCATTATTATTTTATAATTTTCCTAGGAGGCCCATTTTATACCTCTAAATTCCCCTAATGGTGACTCTTGGATTTCCACACATTTACATTTTGACATATTTTTAAAATACATAATTACATCCACAAATGATGTGGCAAGACACATTGACACATATGACATTGTGATGACGATTGTACACGACATGACTTGGCATTGATGACATGGAACTTCTTAGTGATGTTTCAATGTCAAGCTTATCTTCATGTTGCTTCCTTCACACCTTCATGGAAGTCTTGCATGTGCTTCATCTTCATCCTCCAAGGGGATGATTGACATGGAATCCTCATGCGATCCTAATCTTTGATATTTTTTTGTAAGCTAGTGTCCTTCATCTTCTTGCTTAATGACTTATTCATGGTTATAGCTTCACAAGTGTCTTCTTGAATGATATCTAAAGCATCCTCCTTGAGCATCATCCTGTCATGTCAAGATATGGTACCTGCAAATGAAATTCACTCATGAAAATACGATATCAATATAGAAATCTCCTAATCTAACTTTCTTCATGAAAATCACTAATTGACCTGGCACTGGGTACTGGATAGGGAGGAAGGTTCAAGGATTGTGCAGTGCGTTGTTCCAGAGGACAAGAGTGAGGGACTAAGGCTTGCAACTTCGCAACGCACAGTTCTAGAGGCTTTAGAAGCAATATTGCGCAATTGAGGCTCATAGTGAGGAAGGATTGCCCATTGTATCTACACAATGCTTAGTTATGGAGGGAGACTGGGTAGTTGGATTGTGTAATTACACATTTCAAGGAGCTAAGGAGATAGACTGCAGACTGGGATTACGCAATGCGCAGAAAGAGACTAGTTGGGAGGCAATATTACGCAATTTTGGGGAGCAGGAGGTTTTTCTTGAGCACTATGATTGCACAATGTGCAGCCCTTGGAGGAAGAGACAATGGAGTGCAATGTGCCTGAGAGAAAGAGAAGCTTCTTATGGCCTGAGATGCACAATCCATAGTTTAGGGAGGCAGTTTGGGAAGAGGTTAACCGAAGAAGGATCAACTGAAAAAAATGGTTGTGTGGGATCCAAGAGGCGAGAGATGGAACCAAAACATGACTTGAACATGATCACATGATCAACCACTCGATAAGGAAGCATTTACCGCCCACAATCAAGAGGCACTTGACATACACCTTGCGACACAAGTGATGACACTAGCGAAACATGCTCAAGAGTTTGGAAATGAGTCTGATACATGTATTTATGATAGATAGACCACAATAGTTCATGATAATGCATCAAAAATTCCCTTCAAGAATGTACAAATGACTCCCTTTGACTAGATGTGGCATTTCCCTAACCACAAGATGACACTTGTTAAAGTAAAAGCAATCAAAAGTGATAGTTGCAAACGTGAAAGAGACACTTGCGAAAAAAAGGTGCGCCAAACCGATAGTTGAGAAAAATCACCGAAATAGAAGTGCAGTTGCAATCAAAGTGAGGAATACTAACAATGGAGAGTGCGCATTGATTGTTGTCATGTATTGCTTAGTACAATGTGTTATGGATTGCGTAGTCATTATCACCAATAATTACGCAAGCGTTACCTTCAAGAGTTGTGTAATGCCTATGTAAGCTTGCTTAGAAAGGATTGCACTTGTGAATTATTCGAGGACTAAGCATATATAAGCAAGTGACTTTAACACTTAGAATATGACGAAACATCAACCGACCATGAAGCAACTATGAATAGTAAATGAACAATAGATCCTAGGATCACAACTAGGCTCCAAAATTCAATTGTAGGAAAAAATTTGGAGGGTGTTTGTCGTAATGACAACATAGGGTTATGTCCCTTACAATGACCATAATGAAATTTATTCTTCATTTCCAAACAAAATTTATCGGTGGGATTGGACCTGAACTGTAATTGTAAGTGCAATGATTTGAATGGGAAGAATATATATATATATATCTATATATTATATAATATATAAATAGAATTATGTTTTTTTTATTCAGATTTTAATAATATCGTGGATTAGTGAGACTCCAAACCCCACCTTTTCTTAAACATGTTTTTAATGTTATTAAATTTTGAATCTGCCCTAGGTGTAGTCTCTTAACTCACAATTCTAGCACCTCTTGCAAATTATTTTATAATGTGCATCAATGTTGTTTATAACCATTATGAAAGACAATCTCATCTTCTTAAAAACAGAATATGCCAATTGTTTTATAATTTGCTTCAATGTTGTTTGTAACCATTGTGGAAGATAATATCTACTCCTTAAAAACAAAGTATTCTAATTGTTTTGTAACATGCTTCATTGTTGTTTTTAACTATTATGGAAGATAGTCTCTTCTTCTTAAAAACATAGTGAGATTATCAATAGAGAAGCTATGTATATCATGCATGCATATTAGCCAAGAGTGGTATCTCCACAACAACTCTTGGAACATTTCTTTGCAGCTAATCTTGTAATCGAACTTGGAGATACCTCATGCAACTATGTTATATGTTGTCCCATTAAAGCAAATGTGGTAAAGGCCAACCTTGGCTATAGGAGGAACTCTTGCACGAGGACAGATTCATCACTTTTATTCAATAATCCTTATATTTGGTTTCACTACAAAAAATATGGTAATGTTATGTAATGATGATTTGTGGTTGAACTTGCTAGGGTTAGGGAAAGGAATAACAGTTAGAAATATCGTAGTAGCACATTATATTCTTGTAGTACAATCATAATTATTTAGATCCTCACATATGAAATATATATATCCAACTAATGTATGGCTAAGGGAAACATTTGGTTGTTCATGCACCCCAAAGGGGTGAACATGGATTGAAACCCTAATTGCATATAAAAAATCTAGAAAGTACCATAGATGTTGGAGTTTTAATTTTATGCATGTTTAGAAAGAGATAAAGGTGAGAATCTAAAAGGTAATGTACAATGTTTTATGCAATAGTTGGATTTTAAAGAGAAGTGCATTTAAGCTCTTTAGTAGACTTGCATTATTTTGATAATGTAGGTTGGGGTATTAAGATTTAACCTTTCATTATGCATTGTGATGCAAATTTAGTGCATAATCCACATTTTAATTGATCACTTTTCTACTCATTTTCTTAAGTCTATTCTACATGTTGAAAGTGGCATAAATATTCCATAGCCTACGCAGATACTTGTCTATTGAAAACCCATTTGCATTGCACCATGCTTCAAAATATGCAAGTAGAAATTATATATTCTATGGGTATAATTATCACTTTAATGGCTTAAAAGTACATGCATTTAAATGGTTTTTAAATGTCAAACTTGTTTCATACTTAACATCTAAGTATGTATTATTGAGTGTGCATACTTCAACCTTGCATGATTGAGAATTATACCAGAATTGTATGAGCACATAACTATGTCTTTTCCAGATATTATGAAAACCTCTTCGATTCAATTTCACAATAATTTAAGATATTCATATTAAGATTTTCAATTTATAAGGTGAAGGGATGTGTTACAAAGAGGCTATTGGGGTCACTTAGGAAGGGCTCCATAGCTTAAAAATAAAGAAAATTAAAGCTTTGGTGCTTAAAATAGATATGTCCAAAGCATATGACAAGGTCAATTGGATTTACATCATATCATGAATGACCCACTTGGCTTTTGAGGTATGGTTTATAAATTGGGTCATGTGTTACATTACAACAATCTAATTTGCAGTGCTTATCAACACGTTGGCTTTATATTTTTTCCATGCAGAGAGAGGTTTACGTCAAGGATGATTTCTTTCTCCATTATTGTTATTTTTCGTGGTTGAGGAATTAAGTAGACTATCGGTTGAAACCGAAAGGAGGGGTAAATTAAAAGGTGCTACAATTTCCAACGAATTACCCATCACACACCTATTATTTTTGGACGACGTCCTCTTATTCTATGATGGTTCCAGGCAAGACCTAACAACTATCAAAGAGGCTTTGTCTCTCTTCGAGAAAGCTATGAGTATCCAGATTAATCTTCAAGAATCAACTCTTTACCCGGTTGGACTTTCCGAGGACGAGGTCACAAATGATCATAATTTGTTTTCCTTTCCATGCAAATATTTTTTATGAAGGGCTAAAATACCTGGGATTCCATTTGAATCCTAATGATTATAAAAAGGCTAACTAATCCTAGTTAACAACAAAATTTGAGAAGAGACTAAAGGTGTGGAGCTTTATATGGTTGTTTAGGGCTGGTAAATTGGTACTCACAAAATCAGTTCTGGAAGCTATCCCAGTCTTTTGGATGTAATTGTCATAGATTCCAAAAGGGGTTATGAAATTTGTCTATAAGTTTTGTCGTAGATTTTGTGGATGTGGTCGAAGTTGAATGGGTTTTCTCTTGGGTCAAATGGGAGAAAACTACTTTCCAAATATGTGGGGAGGATGGGGTCTGAAAAAATTACATTCATTCTCTAAGGCGTTGACAACCAAAGTTGGATGGGGACTAGTATCCGTTGATAGTATATGCACATAAGTGGTATCCAGAAAGTATATCCATCCTATCTCTATTAAAGGATGGATTAGAGCCCTGAGCAAGAAATTTTTAAATGTATTAGTTGTTTGGAAGGCAATATTAACTTCATTCAGAGTGGTTGAAGACGGATTGTCCTAGAAGATGGGAAATGGTGAGAAAGTGAGGATGGGTACAAATCCATGGGTGAGATGGGGAGAAAACTATCATTTACTACAGGGGTTAATTGAATTTCCCAATACAAATGGGAGGTATACTTAGAATCAAGTGGAAGATCCTAGTAGAACATATATTTGGAAATGGGGATTGGCTGATGCAAGTCATCTAAGCCTGCTAATTGATTTTGTAAGTCTATGTCTAAATTACACTACAGCTCTCAATGCAGCATCACATGTACTACGCCTCAGAGACAGGGAAGACACATTGTGTTGGGTACACTCCCATTTTGGGGAATATTATCGAAAAATTGGTTAGTTGTATATCAATGATGACAGGAAGCCAAGGAAGTTAGCTTGGTGGTGGAGGAAAATATGGAAGCTTAGCTAGCTAGCTAAAGTAAGACTCTTATAGTGGTGCATATTGGAAAATGAGATCCATACAGGTGACAATTTAAAGAAGAGAACCATGGTTGGGCCTTTTTGGTGTGTCCTACGCAAGAATGCATGGGAGACTATGTCTGAAATTGTTAGGCTTTAGACTCTATGTGGCAGGGTGTTTCCTATAAAGAAGCTTGTTAGGAAAAATACTAGGGGGGTAAATCAGTATTTTACTCACTTCAAATTTCCAATTTCTTGTTCTGATTTGTGTATGTCACTGTTTCAAAAGAAACTAGCATATGTATGCAACTTTTATTAAGAAAAACCGCATATATCCAGATAACTAATATGTTCAACTTTAATCAATGCATCATTACTTCATTATTCATAAATTAAATAGTAATTTTGAGTTTTAAGAAGCAGAAAGATCATCAACACACGAGAATCATATCAACACACATGAACACCAATATTTTTAGGTGGAAACCCAATGTGGGAGAAAGCCATCGATGTTGTTGTCTTTATCTTCTTCTTTTATTAAAAGAAAAAACCACTTACAATCTTGTACTGGTGTAGAATCTAACTAGTATGCAGGCACCCACCCGCAGAAGGCTACAATCTTCTCTCGTTTTCTAGCACCTACTAGAAGGGAGCTTCAACCCCCTGACTTTGTTTACCGGCTACTACTGAAACGGTGGACCAGTTTTCATAATATTTCATATTGGATACACTTTCATCAATAATTTGAAACCAATCATAGACCGTGAAAATCAAACACAGGAATGGGAGCTCTGCAAGTCAGGCACGCAACAGAGACCGAACCAGAGCTGCGTAGTCGACAGGGATTCGCGGATCGGCTGAAGTTGGAACCGCTCTCGTATGGGGGCCCTGTCCTCGATTTAACAAGGGTCGGTTTCTCCCTCAAGGAACTCAGTCATGGAATGAGGAGATGGTGCCGAAACCCCATCAGAACTGCAGGCATTTAGTGCCTTGGTGGCGGCCACATGAAAACGCCAACCTTCTGGACCTCAGCTTAAGTTTGTCAAAAAGCTAGAAAACATTCCAACGGTGTCCTTGCCGGTGGAGGACACATGCAGATCAGCTTTGAACCTTGCCGAAAGAGGGCTAATCGGACAGTTCACAGGGCTATGGCCCTCCCCGAAAGGAGTAGAAGAATGGGTAAAGCGCAACTGGATCCCCCTGGTCAAAGAAGGAATAAAAAGCCACTTTGTGGGCAAGGGTTTTTTCGTGTTCGTGTTCGAAAATGCAGAGGATAGGAGCCTGATCTTCAGAAACGGGCCATATTTCATGGGCCCTCAAGGGTTGTACCTGAATAAATGGTCTCCCGACTTCGACCCATCCCAAGATGTACCTAAGTCGGTGCCAGTCTGGGTGCGCCTACCACATCTTCTTCTCCATTGTTGGAGCCAGAAATCACTGCAGTCCATTGGAAATGCTCTTGGCAAATACATAGATCAGGCCCCAAGGAAGGATCAATACTCTTGTGCGAGAATCTGCGTGGAGGTTGATCTAGAAATCGGGCTTCCCGAAGCCATCAAGCTATTGGTGGCAGATTGGACACACATTCAAGAACTAGATTACAAGCAACTTCCATTCAAATGTCGATACTGCCACGAATACGGACACTTCGCAAGATATTGTAAGAAGAAAAACGAGGAATCTACTTAGAAAGAAAAAGGAGAGCAATGGAAGCAAGTTAAAAAAGCAGCAAACAATGGCAGAGCAACAAAAACAAAGGCAAGGAGGCAGGGAGCAAAACAGGACAAGAAACGGAAAGCCAGCAAAACGTCGGGAACAAGGAAGGCACCAGCGCAGTGGAGGACAAGAACTCATTCGAATCTCTCACACCACCCATAGAGACCCTGGAGAAGGAGCATGAAGATCCATCTCAGCACAAAGACAGCGAAATGCAAGATCCAGGTAACACATCTAACCCGAATCCAAGCAATAACACCTCCCCTTCATATGCAGACATAATCAAGCAGAAAAAGAAAAAGACAGAAAATGTCGGCTCATCGGATGATGAAGAAAGACCATCCAAGCGAGCGGGAAGGAGATCAAACAAAGAGGTAAGGGAAGAAGAATTAGAAAAGAAAAAAACTGTAGGAAGTCAAGCTACCTTAGAAATGACTCTGGGGAGAAACATTAGGCCAAGGGCATCCAAGGGAGGAGGCCCCACACCAACAAGTTGTAAATGATGAACCTGAACTTGGTATCTTGGAACTGCAGGGGTCTGGGTAATCCCAACAAGGCAGAGGCCATCAAGGATCTAATGAAAATGGAACCCATAGACGTACTCATGCTCCAAGAGACCAAAATAGAAGGGGAGACCCTTCTAAATACCAGCACCTCTAAATGGAAATTTGACTCAGGGAAGGTAATCAGTGCAAGAGGATCAGCAGGAGGAATAGGTACATTCTGGTCAAAGAACCTATTCAACCTTGGCAAAACACATGAGACTCAACATTGGATATATACAGAACTTTGGCACACAGCAGGCAAAGTTAAACTAGATTTGTTCAATATGTATGTCCCGGTGCATTATGAGGAGAAAAAAGAATGCTGGAAAACTCTAACAGAATACATAGAGCAATGCAGCCCCACGAGTATAATCATAGGAGGAGATCTGAATATAATCTTAGACCCAAAAGAAAAGCGAGGAGGATCCTACACAAGAGATCCCTTCCTCCTCACTGTGGAAAATCTAATCTAGTCCTGGGATTTGGTAGACTTCAAACCGGTGAAAGGAACATATACCTGGACAAACAATAGAACAGGGGAACAACACATCTTAGCAAGGCTAGATAGATTCCTCGCTAGTAGTGCTATTATGATGGATAATAGAATAGTCCTCTCCAATATCCTGCCAAAATTAACATCGAACCACAAACCAATTCTTCTGCACATAAAGGAGGAAGAAGACCTCGGCCCCCTCCCCTTCAGATTCAGCCCTCTCTGGGCCAAAAGAGAGGGGTTTCTTGATACTGTACAAACATCTTGGGAAATAGAAATCTCAGGCTCCCCAAGCTATGTATGGGAGCAAAAAATTAAGAATACCAAAAAGTCACTCAAAGAATGGATAAAGAAATAAGTCAACTCCCCCACTAGCCAGAGAAAAGAAGCAACAAGACAGCTGGAAGAAATTCAATTAGGACTGGAAGAGAAAACCATCTCAGCCATAGATCTAGACAAAGAAAAATGCGTCCAAAGGAAAGCATACAGTTCCTTTAGAAATGAGGAGGAATTTTGGTGATTAAAATCTCGTACCTTGTGGCTCAAAGCAGGAGACAGGAATACAACATATTTCCATAGACAGTACAGGGCGAGGATATCGCGAAATCACATCACAGAAATTACTACCACCAATGGTCAGGCATGCAAAGGCTTCGAACAGATCAAGGAGGCAGCAGTAAACCATTTTCATAATCTTCTCAGCGCCGAAAAAGATGGAAGCGAGGAGGACATGGAAGAATTCCTTATCAATATACCCCAGCTAGTAAGCTTAGAAGACAATGAATCTCTAATAAGGCCAGCTTCAGAAGAAGAAATAATAAACATAGTCTAGTCCATGGAGCCAAATAAAGCCCCTGGGCCCGACGGATTCTCAATTCACTTTTATAGAATATGCTGGGAGACAATCAAAACTGATCTGATGAGAATGGTCCAGGGCTTTATGAGGAAGGCAAAAGTCGGAGGCGGCATAAACTCAACTTTTCTCGCTTTAATCCCAAAGGAAAATAATCCAGGCACCTTTGACAGATATAGACCTATATCATTATGCAATTCATCATATAAGATCTTGGCCAAGCTGATGGCAAATAGAATTAAGCCACTACTTCAAAAATTAATTACCCCAGCTCAAGGAGGTTTTGTGAAAGGTTGACACATCCTGGACAACGTCATCCAAGTGCAGGAAGCACTGCATTCAAGTCAACTGCGTAGAGAACAAGGTATGTTAATCAAACTGGATATGTGCAATGCTTTTGACAGGGTAAATAGATCCTTTTTATAGAGGGTTCTATCAGCTTTTGGCTTCAACTAGAATTTTATTGATATAATTAAAGCCTTCTTGGAAAAGATATGGATAGCGCCAATGATAAACGGAAGACCTCTAAACTTCTTTCTAGCCACAAGGGGCCTGAGACAAGGCTGCCCCCTCTCGCCCTTCCTCTACATCCTGATGGCTGATTCCTTAAGCAGGAAGCTAACAATGGAAAAACAAAAAGGCAGTATTCCAGGGATCAGAATAGAGAAAGGCATAGAACCAATGAACCATGCATTATTCGCAGACGACTCGCTCCTGTTGGGGGGGGCCTCCCCAAGAATAGCATCAGCTTTCAAATCCATTTTTCAGAATTTCTGCAGCATAACTGGCGCTCTAGTAAGTGAAAAAAAGAGTGCAGTGTATGGCTGGAACACAGACTAGCAAACAATAAGGAAAATAGCAGAAGATCTGGGATACATAGGGTATGCAGAATGGGAAAGAATTAAATATCTGGGACTTCCCATAACTTTGGGCTCAAACAAGAATCACCTGTGGGACGAAGTAACAGTTAAATGCAAGAAAAGGATAAAAGCGTGGGGAGGCTTCTGGTTATCTACAGGAGGCAAACTCATATTGATCAAATCCGTTCTCTCAGCGTTGCCAACATTCCAAGCGTCCCTGATGATGGCCCCCAAACACATCTCAGACCAAATTTCTAGATATATTCGCAAATTTTTGTGGAACGGGGGGCGAGGGAACAGCAATCGGTTTCATTTAATCAAGTGGGAAACAGTTGAAAGGCCGATGGTTGAAGGAGGCCTTCAGGTGCGCGATCCTGGGCTAGCAAACGTGGCCTTGGGATGCAAACTGCTGTGGCAAGTTTGTGAGGAGCCCAACCACTCGATAAGCAAGATCCTTAAAGAGAAATATTTTAAAAACCGATCCATAATGAGCTAAAAAACGGAGAAGCACCCCAAAGGCACGCAGGCCTGGAAGCTGTGCGTAAAAGGCATCGAATTCTTCAGAAGCGAATTATACCGAATTCCAGGCAACGGGAAGAATATGAACCTATGGAAAGACCGCGTAATGGGACATCAGCCACTAAATCAAAAAGCAGAGATCGCCGAGATCAGAGCTTGGCTTCGAGCGAGAGGAATTAAAAAAATAGAGGATATAACCGAATGGGACAGCAAAGGCAACTGGATGCGATGGAAATGGCCCAGAATTCCAGAACAGCTAAAAAACCAGTTTGTTGTACTCAATGATGAAATTGTTGATTTTACACCAATTCATATTGATGAGGAGGATACTTGGCGATGGGGTAAGAAAGGAATATATACAACAAAGCAGGGATACTATCAACTACAAAGCCAGCAAGATACACCACATCAGGGATCAGTCTGGAAGCAGATTTGGGACAGTTTCAGCATCAACAAGTCATCTGTTTATAACATGTGAGTTTGCGATGGAGGTATGGTTTACTTTCTTGTTTGGACTAAACATGAGTGCCCCTATCCAAAGCACAATAATCTCCATGTTCACATCTTGGAATGAAAGCTACCCTCATCGAATAGCCAACAAATCAATTTGGAACAAGGTATGGACAACTGTGCCTAAATATTTTTGTTGGAAAATCTGGTTAGCCCGGAATGAGGCCATCTTCACCAACACTGAGCAACCAGCAATGAAAGTGGCGGAACAGGCAAAGAAGCTCCTCCTAGAAACTCTATATCATCATACAGCAAAGGAAGATAACTCGCTAAGAAAAGAAGAAAGCGTGTGGTTGGAAGACTACACAGGAAAAGGCAGACAACAAGCACCACCGCGACCAATCCACAAAGAAAGGTGGCAGATTCGAGAAACCGAAGACAATTTTCAGATATGGAGGAAATCCCTGGAAATATGCACCATTCTCTTTGACGGAGCCTCAAAAGGCAATCCAGGGAGAGCAGGAGCAGGTGGACTGATTTACTACTGGAATGGGAAAAAAGAAGAATTTAGCTAAGGCCTGGGAGTGAAAACAAACAACCAAGCAGAAATACTTAGCCTCTGGAAAGCTTGCCAAATTGCAAGTAAAGAAAACCCAAAGGAAATCTTAATAATAGGAGATTCAGAACTGCTGATAAAAACATTGGCAAAAAAGGAAAAGCTCAAGGATCCGACTCTAAACAAGCAACTATCAAGAGTGAAGAGAATATTGAAAGATCTCTGCTCTGTTCAAATATATCATATTCTTAGAGGACTAAACAAGGATGCAGACAGATTGGCAAATATAGGATGCACTCTTCAGGAAGGAATGATCAGCATTAATGTAGGAAGCCCAACTAAGGCAGACATCCCCTAAGTGAAAGAGTGTTGTAATCAGCAATGGAATTGTAATGGTTGTTTAGGCAATGCCCGATCTTACTATCAATAAAAATAACCGTTTCAGTTAAAAAAAAAAAATTTAAAACCAATCATTGAATAAAATCACCCAATCAATGAACCAACTCAATTATTAAATCAACCACTGAAGCTTAATCAACCAATGTAACTAGATCAAACCAATTCATGTAAGATCAAATCAATGCACAACAATTCATAAGTAGACCCTACCATTTAGTGTACATCACAGAAACCAAAAGTTGTCATTGCAAACCTTGGTCAAACATATGTCATAATGTATATGCTATTGTTCTGAATCATACCCGCATATGTACACGCTTACCCTGAAGAATACCTACGTACAGATCTCAAATTATTGATACATGAATCTGAATCACTGTAACAATAAATCAATCATTGAATCTTATATTAAATTCATCATAGATTATTGAACCAAATACAGATCACCATAAAATAGCATCATCAACATTTCATTCCATAACCAAATCAACCCAACCAGGATTGTCAAATACTGATTATTGTGAGAGAGACATCATCGACAGACAACATCAAACATAACAGAACTGATCAAATATCATCAATTACTAATATTGCAAAACCCTAAGATCTATACGTGACTTTTACAAAGCACATCCATGTATGCACGCACTTACAATTCTTAACACATGCGTATATATTTTGAACTTTCACAGAATATATATGTGACTACTTAGAAACAGACATGCATATGTACATGACTTTTCGCTCCCAGAGATAGCCTTGGATTGCTTACAAGGCCAGTACTTGGGTACATCTAAATCAGTGTGCCTCAAATTATTCTCAAGTAGGAGGAGGCATCACCCATGTTCTATACACATATATATGAGGCATGAGTTGGTTCTTTCATCCAAAGATACAGGTCAAGTATTTTAGTATTCCTACATATACACAATTCCTAGAAAAATAACAGAAAATAGTGGAGCCTGAGCACTTCAGAGGCTTATAGTTTAACCATCTTTATGGAATAAATGAGAGAAGATCAACAGAAGGGATAACTCAAAATGTAAAGATCAAAGCACCAAGAATTCTATATTAAAAACATAGAGCCTGAAACCGTGAGATTTACTACAATTATCTGAGTTACAGGTAGATATAATGCATTGAAAAGAAACTGGATGATATGATTCATGTAGTGTAGTTTAAAGATATAATTTCAACCCATCAAATAGGAATGTGCATTAACAACTCAATGCAAATGAATTTGTAGGAAAGTATGAAATATTCTAGCATCTGTTGTTACATGAATTCAGAGAAGAAAATAGACAAAATGGATGAAAATAGGAAATAACACATTGTAATACTTCAAAGGGGGAATCACCACTACTCCTGTGATATCCTCCAAGATCTATGTAACTAAGTGATACAGTCTCACAAAAAATATAAATCTTTCTTTGCATATTTCGAAACCTTTATTCAGTGTTGCTACTCCCTATTTATAAGAAGAGGGAGTGATTATCAATCATGATAGAGTACAAAATATCCTTGGGCGAAGTCTCAATTGTCAGAGTAGCTTGCTATCTTAGCCAGGGAAGGCTCTGTGTCCAAAAAAACATCACAAAAACAATAATTCGATCATAAAGGGAAGCACGTCACAAGATCAAAAAATGGATGAAACATTAATGCAATATCTCAGCGTCCATCCCTATAATTACTTCGGCTTCAGGCTGCATCTAGTTCACGGTATGGTCTTTTGTGCTGCTCAGTTAACTCTTGTCATTTCTACCTTTTAAAGTCTTGTTGAATACAATCGGCCCCCAGATCTACTTGGTTTTGAATGCTCGATCTTTTGTATGTAGTGTTATGATTGATTTTGGCGTTGACTTTGGACGCGTATTACAAAATGGTTTTCTCATGAATGTGCCTGCATCTGGTTTGAATGTGTCATCCCTCCTTTAAACACCCCAATTGCAGACCCATACAACCTTTAAAGCTCTGTGCAATCATTTTCGGCACTTTGATACACCTAGAGAAGCGTTTCATGATGTAGTGAACAGTCGGTCAAGTGCGAGCCTTTAACACTGAAATGATACGACACAAGCGAGCTCTGATTTCCCCTTGGACCCCCTTTATTATAGCCCCTTTTGTAATTTTCCTCATAGGACCAGGGGTTGGAACTAAGGGCTTAGGCCTTCGGCCGCTAAGGCTTTCAAATAGCTGTGTGGGATCAATTTTCCTTTTAGAACTTGAATCGTCATTGATGGCCCCTTACACCACATCGGTCGATATCCCGAACGCGAAAACTTTATGAAATATGGCCTATGAAACATCACATCTGAGGTCCTTTTCTTTATGGCAATTGGAATCCCGCATCCCGAAGCTTGATAGCATTTTACCTTTAATCTTTCCCCTTAACAGTTGCGATCACTGATCTGCGGGGTGATGCCATCACCACCACGTGTCACCCGGAAATGGCCCCATGGGACCCCTGAAAACGTTGAAACTGAGTGAGACGTGTCATCTACCACGCCACCATCTGTACTGCCATGTCAGCATCCGTACTACCACGTCATTGATGATGTCAGTTTCCATGTCATCTCTGAGGACCAATCGCCACCACGTGGCCCCCTGGAATAGAGAGAAAAAGGCCTGCCCAGCCCTGTTTTCGCGTGCATTTCCTTTGTTAATGAATTTCAGCCCTCCCCGGAACTTTTACACTATATCAGAAAATTAGCCCCACACGGTCTTGGAATAAAAACCTCGTTGATCCACCAATATTGCGGGATGTAGGATTTACTGTAGCATTGTAATGCCACGTGGAGGAGAGAGAAGGGGGCGACCTAGACTTGGTTTTTCCATGCTTTTCTTTGTTAGACTTTTTCAACCCTCCCTGACGATTTCACATAATATCACAAGATCGGTCCCCCGCAAGGTTTTGGAGTTTGCTTTGATAGTGGGGTCGTCGAGATGCGGGATGCGGGGACTTACAGGACTGCGGGATGTTATATCAGCGTTCAACACTTTGAACCACTGATAACTTTAAGTATTTGCCCCAAGACCTTGTCAATATGCGCGATGCGGGACTGCGAGATGCAATATCATTGTTCGTCACTTTGAACCACCGACAACCTTAAGTATGTGCCCCGGGACCTTGCCACTATGTGGGATGCGAGACTGTAGGTAGAGTGAAGCTGCGGGGTTGCGGGGTTGCTGGGTGTGGGACTGCAGGTAGTGTGCCATGTGGCCCCCACAGAGGAGAGAGAAAAGGGGTCTGCTTGCCCTTGGTTTTTCAATGTTTTTTAGTGTAAATCAACCTATGCCCTTCCCCGGTGCTTTAACACTATCGGCGTGCTCCCCCCCACCCCCCACAATTCCTTAAGGATGGCTCATAAGGAACTACGGGGGTCATGCGGGATGTTCAATATGCTCAACTTGCTATGCCTGGGGTCCTCTAATAATTTATTTTCCTTCACTTCAAGGCAAGAAGACTCCTGATCTTCTACAGTCCATATCTTCTAATCCAGAGGTCCATTTTGGGACTTCTATATACACTGGAAAGCTCATTTAGGGCACTATGCAATGGAGAGGGTCTAATCAATATTTGATAGCTTCTGTGGCTCAGGAAATGGCTTCAAATTCACTGATCTTATGCATCCTAGATAACTGATCATTTGGAAAGCAGTGAGTGACAACATTGGCTCCACCTAGGGACAGTACCTTGCTAGCAAGGTGCTGAGAACATGCACACTGTGAACTACTCGTTTGGGCATGGATTCACTTCTAATCAAAAGATAACTTGCATGAAAGTAGAAATTTTTACATAAAATGAAAATTCAAATAACAATTGCAATACACACACCTGATATTTACAATGAGTGTGAGACAGGTACTTCTAATTTTGAAAATAAAATTTGAGGAACTAAACATTTACTGGAAGTCCAACAGTTCACCATCCAATTTTTCAAGAAGATATGTGTTGTTCCTCTCTCTTCTACAATCATGAAGGGGCCAAACCATAGTGGATCGAATTTTCGTGTTTGCCTTTGTCCTCCCATCATACATCCAAACTAAGAACTAAATCTCTTGGATGAAGAGGTATGTCCTTGGCCTTCTTGCCAAAGAGAGATTTCATCTTTTGTTAGTAATTGGACAGTTTTGCCTCCAACTGTGCTCTATTTTCCTGAAGCTCAACCAACTGATTTATCCTCCTTGTTAAGGTTCTTGGTTCTTCCTCGGCTTCTTTTTGTAACCTTGCTACTGGCATTGCTAGTTCGATCGAGAATACATCAACCTTGCCATACACTAGCTCAAAAGGTGATTTTCCAGTGGATCTTTTAGGCATTACTTAGTTTTCCCCTAGAAAAAACTTCAGTTGGGAGTCCCAGTTCATTTGATTTTCAATGATGGTCTTCTTCAGCACCCTCACTACAACTTTGTTTGAGGACTCAGCCAAGCCATTTCCTTGAGGGTAGTATGTATTGGAGTACCCAATGGTGATATTATATTTATGGTAGAAGCTGGTGAACTTGGCAGATTTGAATACCTGAGCATTATCGGTGATGATTTTGAAAGGACAACCAAATCAAGATAGTATTTTCTCCTCCATGAATTTTATCACCATTGATTCTATATAATTTCTAGCTGGGATGGCCTCTACCCACTTGGTGAAATATTCATTGGTTGTTAATAGCCATTTGTGCTAGCCACTAGATGGTCGATTGATCTCCACTACGAATTCCAGCACTCACTATCTAAAAGGATCCTCCACATGCACAAGAATCAGGGGGAGAGGTGAAAACTTCTGTCTTTCCGCAAACACTTGGCATTTATAGCACATCCTGACTATGGAACGAACATCCCCAAATAGCATAGGCCAGTAGAATCCAGCCTTGAGGATTTTGTGTGCCATGGTTTTCCAGTTGTAATGCCCTCCACAAACTCCTTCATGAAGCTCCCCATTCACTTTATGGGTCTCTCCATCCACCAAACATAGCAACAATACCCCCACTGGATCCTTCCAATAGAGTAGGCCATTGGATATGAAATATTTTTACGCTTGCAATCTCAGGCTTCGGCATTTGGATGTATCCAGCCCAACGGGAACCTTAGGAATAAGAGGTAATGAATGATGTTCTATACCAAGGTGATCCCTTGTATTTGACATATATTTTCTATTCATGTGTTTTAATATTGCTTTGTTGATCCTTTGGTCCGCTTTCCTCTATGATAAGGTTTATCCCTAGTGCTTGGTAGTTGGATTCAGATAAAACCTTGGCCATCTCCTGGCCTTTAATGAGATTGGTATGCTTTATTTCTTACTTGTATTCTTGTATTTTTGCTATCCACCTGCCCCTCTTTCATTCGTTGTCTCCTTGCACCAAGATATCCTTGATTGATGTTGATGGGACAAACCGTGAAATGCCTTCAGAGCCTTTACCAGTGCATAGGCTTGTTTCTCCAATATATTATATTTTAGCGCAGCATCCCTTAGGAATTGGTTGAATAAAGCGATGGGATTCTCATAACCCACTTTATTCTTTTGTAATAGCACTGCAGCGATGGTATGTGGAGAGGTGAAAGAAAAGATGTAGAAAGGCATTGAATAGTCGAGGTTGGATAACAATGGGGCTTCAGCGAAAGATTCTTTGATTCTACTAAAAGAATCACGAGGGACAAGGCTCCGCTTGACTTCATTTCCCTTCTTGAGCATGTCTGTAATACCCTTGACTATATCTGCATAGTTGGGTATAAATCACCTTAAGAAATTTATTCTCCCCAAGAAGGCTTGGACTTCTTTCTTATTCATGGGAATAGGAATGTGCCTGATGGCTTCAACTCATTTAGGATTGACCTTCACACCCTGTTGTGCTACTATATGTCCTAGCATCTTCCCCTCACTTAAGGAAAACTTATATTTCTTAGGATTCAGGGAGAGACTGTTGGAAATACTGAGGGGGGGTGAATCAGTATTTCTTACTATTTTTATTTTTTAATTGTTCTAGTGATTGCCAACAAACTATATAGATATGTGTATGTATACATAGAACACAGAAATCAACAGCTGAATTTAATGCTTTTATTAAAACTCAAGACAGTGAAAAGAAATAAATACAATATAAGTATAAATCTGATTGTGAATAGTTGCCAAGCTCCAACTTGGACTTCAGTGAGGCTCCAACCTCCAAAGCACCAACTCTGTTTTGCAGTGGTTCTACACTTAGGAGCACCTACCCCAATGACTTCAGTCCTGTTTAGTTCTGAGGCTCCAACCTCTTGGGCTCCAACCCAACCTTGGTATAAACAGGTATGTTGTTGCACTCTATTCAGCTGAGGTTGTCTCACTCCTGCTCTCCTGCCTCTACTACTTCTGCTGCCTCTATAGCCTCTGCTACTTTTTTCTGCCTCTTTTGCCTCTGTTGCTTCTACTATCTCACTCTCGGGTTCTTCACCACCATAACCACACCAACAGTTCTCTGTTTCTACTATTTTATACATTCCAATGCCTTTGTCCATTCGTTTCCGCTTACACCATCTCTTATGCTTCCTCCTTAGCCGTTGTTGTTTCCTATGACTCGCTTGATTTTAATGTTAATCAAAAGAAAATGATAGATGACAAATATAAATTATAGAGGAAGTAAAATACTGTTTGAAAGCCAGAGAAGCTGTCACTTCTTCCAAAGACCGAGTTCAGTCCATTAACTAGTAGAGTTCAGTATCAACTGAAAATCCCTAGCTCGTAGCAGAAAGCCTAAAAGTCATAATTAAAATGGTTCTGGGGTTGTCCTCTGCAACGGTAAAACCCCAATCAATCTTATAAAACCTCAGTGGTCCAGAAAGCACCTAGATGTCAAAACCCTCTGTTGGAATGGCTGAGGAAGTGCGCTAAGCCTTTTGGCACCCATGCTGAGCCAAAGAGTGGCCTGTTAAATGAACCCTGAACAATAATTAGCTTCTGAGTGGATATGGTGCGAAAGCGGATGCATTTACTCTGGATTTCCAAGTTGAAGAGGTCGTCGGAACCCTCTAAGAGCTTACTGTCGATAGAGGAGTTTGCAGAGCAAAACCCTAACATTGCAAACCCCGAAACGTGCACTATTATCCCAGGCGTTTGATCATCCACCACAAGATCTCACGATGTTTTGCTTGCACATTAAACCTCGTGCATCTCCTCACTGTCCGATCAAACCTCGCTGCAATTGGATGGCAGTCGCACCTTTCCTCGCTGAAACCTGTATATGCATTAACTTGTGGGGGCGGCGGTTTTCATCTGCCACACGTTGTATTTTGATTAGATCGTTGGCCCTTGTACGTATACCATCGAACCCCAGTGGGTGGTGCGGGGAATACCGCTTACCGCCTACCTGTACGTCTCCCGCGCATTATCGTCCACGCATCTTTCGCGTGCGATGACCGTTGGATCCGCTGCTCTTTGATCCGACGGCTCACATTCACTCTCCCACCCGTCCTCCGACTCGTTAACTTGCATGCATCTTTATCACCCGTGACCATTGGATCTGCCCGTCGTGCTGTATCTGCCATCCATTTGCGCAACTCTGATAGTGTATTTTCCGGGGATTCATAGTATTCCGCCTCTGTTTACGTTAATGCATATTTATATGGTTTCTACTCCGATGGCTCTGTGTGCTCCTCTTCTTCGGCTCTGTATGCTCCTCTCGTCTCTATCTGCTCCTCGAATATTTCCATATTGACACCAATGACAATATGTGTCCAACAGAGACCATACCTCCTGCACTCTCAAAGGTGAGTTTTAATTGGAGGATGTGTTCCTCCTCAGTCTTGGAAAAGACTATTATGTCATCCAAGTAGACCACCACGAATTTTTCTTGCTCCCCCAGAAAAGCTATGTCCATGCTCTCTGAAATGTGGCCCCTGCATTTATCATCCCAAAAGGCATGCGAGCAAACACAAATGTTCCCCACAGGGTGGTGAAAGCGATATTTTCCTGGTCCTCGGGATGAACTGCCACTTGATTGTATCCAAAGAACCCATCCATCATGGAAATTCTAGCTGAACCAACCACCTTCTAAAATATATTATCCATATTGGGCAGCGGGTAGTTATCTTTCAAAGATGCCCTGTATAGATTCTGGATCGGGACAAAATTTGCTACCCACTTAGAGTATCTTAAAGGTACTATGATATTTACCTAGAGCAGCTTCCTTACCTCCCTTTCAATGGATCGGAGTAAGAGTGGATTTATCCTTCTGAGTTTCTTCTTGCAGGGTTTCATTCCACTTTTCAAGGGAATCTTATGTTGTATGATGTTAGTATCAAACGTTTTCAAATCATCATAAGACCAACAAAAACATATTTGTAGATTTTGAAAAGATCTAAATACCTTTGTTTGTAATGCAAGAGGATTCATTTTGGCAGCTTGATCATCTGGGGCTCCTCCTCTGATCCAATGTTTTAATCTTGTACTTGATCATCCATCTCAGGAGCCATTTGTTTGGCGGCCATGTTGTCTTTATCAAAAATCCTTTCTAGTGGGACTAGTCTATGAGGGATAGTATTCCCTTTTAGTTGCAAAATTTTGTGTCCAGCCACTGCGTCTTTCCACGAAGTGGATTATTGATATTCTTCTTCTTCTTCTTATTCTTCATGATCGATGGTGAAGTTAGAAAAATCCCCAACGACTTCTATGAATCATCTCAGTTGCTCGTCATCTTCGAACACCTGCCAGTGCTTAATGTTATTAGGTATGGAAGGTCTGCACCTGACTTCCACCTCATATCTGAGGATAGGATTTTGAGGGGGGCTGGAAGTGCTTGTAACTAAAGCAAGGGAGTGAGCCATTATGTTTCCTTCTCTGGGCAGAAATTGGATATTAAAATCCAGGAAGAAGTTTTCAATTAAATCCCACACTTCATTACGGTAGGTCCTCGGTCTGGGGTCTTTGGCCTGGCATTGATTTCTGACTTGTCTTATGACTAGCTCAGAGTCTCCATAAACTGTTAGGAATTAAATATTCATATTTTTTACAGTCTGTAACCCAAGGAGTAGTGCTTCATACTCTGCCATGTTGTTAATTTCTTCAAACGTCAGCTTGAATGAGAGGGGTATTAGGCGACCCTCAGGGGATACCAAAAATACTCTTGCCCCATTTCCCTCTTTTGAAATGGATCCATAAAAATATAATTTCCATACTTTGCTTTCACTTGCACATTGATGTTATAACTACCATTTTAGGTGAACTGATGTTTCTTCTAAGATAGACTCGTCTTCCTCTAGGATTAGACAGGAGAGGTCACTTTCTTTTCCATACACTGGGGAGTTCTTTGAGCCTTTAGCTGAGGTCACAATTTTTACAAACGTGGATTCTCTATATAGCCTCCTTTGTTCTCCTCCAAAGGTGGGAATGGTGGCATAAGTTATATCCAACTTGATAGATCCCCCTGCCTTGGAACCCGAAGATCTAGATAGCATCATGCCAAAATGAGGGGGTATATTTGCCACTACTATGTCCCTAACCACACTCTTCACTAGGATCTGAGCCAAGTTCACCACCAAATCCTTTATCATTCCCAAACAAATGACCCTCTTGGAGTCAAAGGAGTATAGGTCCTTGTAGGGCCTAGTGATCTGCAAGCCAAGTTGTTTAATTACTTCCAACGGCATGAGGTTGTGGGAGGCTCCAGAGTCCAACATGAAATTATGCAAAAGAAGGTCATGGATTCCCAGAGTCACATAGAAAGGTGCAATAGAAGGATCAATTTCTTCCACATGCAGCCCAAAGACCACCATTGGCCTCTCTTCTTAAATATTTAGAGAATCATGGGCGGGTGATGAGACTGATGGATGCATCAATTGAGATACCTAAGCTTTATAGGTAGGCTGCTTTAGAAGCTCAGCCCATGGAATAGAAATATTTACCTTTTCAAGCTCCTTTTGAAGGTTGAATGAATATTGGGTATTTTCTATACCTCCTGGCTCTGCTTCTCCTTCACTACCACTATTATTTTTCTGCAGAACAGGTGCCTCCTTTGTTGTGTGCCCCTCTGAGCTATTTCTTTTCTTACTCAAGGGGAATTTTCCCCTGGCAGGTTCAGGATTCAGCTTACCTTTCCCTTTATCTGGTATTGAGGGAATAGTTTGGGGGGCAGTTTCTTCTTGTTGTTCTAGCTCCCTTCACCTCTTTCTTGAAGATCTTAGATCATACCTTTGGTGTAGTTGTGCTTGCATGAAATATGCAAATTGTTTACATCTTCCTCCTTTGTTATTGTTTTTCCGTCATGACTGGCCTCCTGGTGAGCCATATTTCCATGTTATTCTTTAGAGAAAGCAAAATATAAGTTTCCCTACATCTCCCGTGTATCTCACCATTCTTCATCGAGATCATCTTCTAAATATAGAGGATGAGGGATCTGATTGGTTGTTCCTTTCTTTCCCTTGGCAGTATCTTAATGGAGGCCTTCTATATTGTGGGTTATATCCCTGGTTTTTTCTTTGAGTATTCTGTTTGAAGAGACTCTTGTTCTCAATCTCAAGCTTTCCAACCTTATGTGACAAACTCCTTATGAGTTTATCCAGCTCCTCCAACTTCAAGTCTAGTGATTCTCTTGTATGACTAGAGGAGGAAGCTTCTTCTTTACCTCTTGTATTCCCAGTGGTTTCTTGCTTTCCACTTGACTTGCATGTTGAGGAAAAATATGCTTCTACTTCAAGAGAATCGACTTGGAGTTGATCTAAACTAGGAGACTTACTTTCTCTTAAGGTAAAACCAAAGTCAGATTCAAAGGTTCCCAAGTAATCTACATGAGAAGTAGCTAGAGGAGGCTTTATTTTAGCAGGAAATTTGTTATATTGCTTATAGAACCTCTTATTAAATTCTGAGATATCCTCGTTTGGATTCTTCCTGATGGCACTGAACTCTATGAGGAGGTACTCATGATTTCTCTTCTCACCCTAATTTTGTGTGAAGGAGGTTTCAAGTTCCTCCCAAGTGGTGATGGAGGCATTTGGTAGGGATTTAAACCATTTTTTGGCTTCTCCATCAAGAGACTGTACAAAAAGTCTCAGGACCACATCTAGTTGTTCTACATTCAGGTTCTCAGTAAAAGCATAGAAGGTCTGAATGTGTTTCTGAGCAGAATTTTCATCTTCCCCATTAAACCTAGGAAGAAGCTTTGAGTAGTCCTTGGGCATAACACCTAGGGTCTGAGGTAAATAAAGAGATGCATACTTATTTAGCAAAAATCCTGGAAGATCTATCTGAATTAGTGGAGGGGGATTAAAATTTTCTTAAGGAACTGGGGTCAAGACCATAGTGGTTGGATGGGAAGTAGGGTATGTTAGGACCTTAGGAGCCAATCATGAATAATGAACAACAAAGGGCTGAGAACTGAAGGAGGAAGTTGCAAATGTTGGTGATATGGTAGCACAAGCCGGGGGAGTTTTCTCTTTCTAAACTTTCCTGAAAAATAAATTTTCAGGGTTAGATACAAATGGCCCTTTCTATTGAGAGGTGTCTGAGCGAATATGAGGCCTTTTAAAATCCAGGGTGATGAATGATAATGAGGGGGGTGTGCAGTCATCAAGGTGATGTGAATGAAATTGGAACAGACTTTGCTCACCTACACTAAGGGTGATCAATTTTTTGTATCCTAGGGGAAAAATCCTTCAATATATTCCCCGGAAATGGCACCCGAATATGCGGTCGCTCCCAGAGACAACCTTGGATTGCTGACAAGACCAGTGCATGGGTAAATCTAAATCGGTGTGTCTCAAATGATTCTTATGTAGGAGGAGACATCACCCATGTTCTATAAACATATATATGAGGCATGAGTTGGTTCTTTCATCCAAAGATACAGTTCAGTTATTTCAGTGTTTCTACACATACACAATTCCCATAAATATAATAGAAAATAGTGGAGGCCGAGCACTTCAAAGGCTTACAATTTAATCATCTTTATGGAATAAATGACAGAATACAAAGAGGGGATAACTCAAAATGTAGAGATCAAAGAACCAAGAATTCTATATTAAAAACATAGAGCCTGAAACCATGAGATTTGCTACAATTATCTGATTTACAGGTATATATAATGGACTAAAAATAAACTAGACGTTGTGATTCATGTAGTGTAGTTTAAAGATATAATTTCAACCCATCAAACATGCATATTCATTAACATCTCAATGCAAATGAATCTCTAGGCAAGTATGAAATGTTCTAGCATCTGTTGTTAGATGAATTCATAGAATAAAATGGACAAAATGGATGAAAATAGGAAATAACACACTGTAATACTTCAAAGGGGGAATCGCCACTACTCCTGTGATATTCTGTAAGATCTATGTAACTAAGTGATACAGTCTCACAAAAATATCAGCCTTTCTTTGTAGATTTCGAAACCTTTATTTAATCTTGCTACCCCCTATTTATAAGAAGAGGGGGTGTGTTATCAATCATGATACATTACAAAATATCCTTGGGCCGAGTCTTAGCTATCATATCAGATTGCTGTCTTGGCCAGGGAAGGCTCTCTGTCCAAAAAAACATCACAAAAACAGTAATTGCCTCATAAAGGGAAGCACATCATAAAATCACAAAACAGATGAAACATTAATGAAATATATCCGCGCCAATCCTTGTAATTACTTCAACTTCAGGCTGCATCTAGTTCATGGTATGGTCTCCTGTGATGCTCAGCTAACTCTTGTCATTTATGCCTTTAAAGTCTTTTTTAATACAATCGACGCCCAGATCTGCCTGGTTTTGAATGCTCGATCTTATGTTTGTAGTGTTACAGTTATTTTCGGCACCGACTCTGGATGCATGTTACATAATGGTTTTCTCATGAATGCACCCGCCACTAGTTTGAATGTGCCATCCCTTCATTAAACACCCCAACTGTTGATCCATATGACCTTTAAAGCTTTGCACATTCCTTTTTAGTGCTCTAATACACCTAGACAAGCGTTTCATGATGTAGCGAACAGTCGGTCGAGTGCAGGCCTTTAACACTGTAATGATACAACATAGGCAAGCTCTGATTTCCCCTTAGGCTCCCTTTATTATATCTTGTTTTGTAATTTTCCTCATAGGATCGGGGGTTGGAACCAAGGGCTTAGCCCTTCGGGCGCTAAGTCTTTCAAATAGTTGTGTGGGGGCCTTTTTCCTTTTAGAACTTGAATCGTCCTTGATGACCCCTTACACCGCATCGGCCGATATCCCAGATGAGAAAACTTTATGAAATATGGCATATGAAACATCAGAGTCAGGGTCCTTTTCTTTATCGCAATGGGAATCCCGTATCGTGAGGCTTGATAGCATTTTACCTTTAGCCTTTCCCCTTAACAGTTGTGATCGTCGATCTGTGGGGTGATTTCATCACCGCCACGTGTCACCGTGTGAGTGGTGACATATGTCACCAATAAATGGCCCCATGGGACCTCTGAAAATGCCAAAATTGAGTGACACGTGTCATCTACCACGTCAGCATCCCTACTACCACGTGTCCTCTGTACTACCACATCAACATCCGTATTGCTATCTCATTGATGATGTTAGCTGCCATGTCAGCTCTGAGGACCAATCGTATGCCACCACATAGCCCCCTAGAGGAGAGATAAAAAGGCCTGCCCAACCCTATTTTCGCATGTGTTTCCTTCGTTAATGAATTTCATCCCTATTAGGGCTCCAGGAAACTCTCCTAGGTTGTAGCTCGAAGATGCCTGGTAACATATAAATTAAACTATTTTTGCAGAAGTTTATTGGAAGGTATGACGGTATGGTTCAAGACAGATAACCACTTCTACTTTGTTTTCACTCCAGACATGCATGAACACCCTCAGACTACAAGGCTTTAGACCACCAAAGCTCAACAGTTTAGGAATTAGGTGAATATGGAGAATACTGCCCACACCAGCAGATACACACAACCATGTGATGGTCGGCTGCAACCAGTAAAGAAACTTGTAGATCTAATCTATCAATGCAAAGACAAGATGACAGTTGTTTTACATCAGACACAGAAGAAACCTGACCCATTTTGTAAAATGATCAATGGCACTGATGATATACCCATGCCCCCTGGCCGAGCGAGGGTTACAAGCCACATAATTAATGCCTCGTTTAGCAAAAGGATCGACGGTAACAACAGGGTGTAATGGGGAACCAGAAGAAAAGCGCTCAAGACAAGGAAAGGGGGGGGGGGGGGGGGGG